>CASBWL010000542.1:238754-289485 GCA_949130495.1 Sambucus nigra
ATGTTCTTAATGCTACCCTTAGCGACGACAGTGAGGTCGAGTCGGTGGACTAGGGAGATGAGTCACCGCATGAGTGTAACTTCACCGCATTCATGGCTAGTCATGTGAGCACTATTAGATCTCCTCACGACGATGAGGATGATGCATCACAGGGACACCTCGACAGTGAGATCGATGTGAGTGAGGGGGAGGATGACACAAGTGAGAGAGAGAATGATATTCAACGCGCTTACGCTGAGTTATATTCTGAGTCATTTAAAACTAAAAAGCGTAACAAAGCGTTGGTTCTTAAGATCACCGATTTAGAGGAAAATTAAGAAAAGTGAGAGAGAGAGAGAGTCCTCCACCTGCACCAACCTGAGAGAGAGAGAGTTTGCCTATGTTGAGAAAGAAAGTTTGTTTAGAGAGAGAGAGAGAGATGTTTTGAGAAAGAGAAAGGAGACTTGACTAAACAAGTGGCTAGTCTTACGAGTGAGTTCCATTCCTCCGTAGAGACTCGGAAGAAACTTGAAGCCCTTATAGCCCAGCTTACTCATGATCTTGAGAAAGCACGAGAAGTCAAGGTTCAAATCGAGGACAAATCGGGAAAGATGGGAAAGATGCTCCTCGGCCCTGCTTTAGGTGTTGATGATAGGCAGGGAATAGGTTATGATGGTGCCTCCACGTCCTAAATTGCACCTGGACCAATTCATGAGTTACTACGACTCCTTATGTCCATCGTCAAAATCCTCGAAGGAGAGTTCGACCAAGAAAAGCAAACCAAGGTCTACCTTTGACTGTGTTCTTTTGTACTTATTGCAAAATAAAAGGCCACCTCAGGGAGTTTTGCTATAGTATGGGTCGGACACGACGTACTACTTCTCCACCATAGCATACTGATGATTTTACCAGTCTGAGAGAGCAAGTTGAGTTTTTAGCTGCCACTTCGCAGAGGTTGATGAAGGAATTACAACAGATGTCTTTGTCGTCAGTGAATGCTTCTCACATTTCGGATAAAACCAACAACAATAAAGGTAAACAAAAGGTCACCACTACATCTTGGGTACCTAAGAAAGATAAAAAGGCCTTTGTTGTTCATGTCTCTATCAAAGCACATAATACCTCACAGTGGTATTTTGATAATGGATGCTCCAGGACACATGACATGTGATGTCTCACTTTTTACCCACCTTGAGGATTATAAGGATGGTAAAGTCACCTTTGGAGATGGGAGTAAGTCTAGCATTGACGGATGAGGTACTATAGAGTTACCAGGATTTCCTAAGCTAGAGAATGTTTTGTACGTCAAAGGTTTAAAAGTGAACCTTCTCAGCATTAGCCAGCTGTGCGACATTGACTTTGCAGTAAAGTTTGACCGGGACGCGTGTAATATCTACAATCAAGCCGGTAAACTTTGAATGCAAGGGGTGAGGATCGAGGATAATTTCTATGGGACTATGCTACTTCCTCACTTGTCTAAAACAGCGCCAAGATCACTCATATGGATTTTTGGAACCAACTTCTAGGTCACGTAAACGTTAGAGATTTGACTCGTTTAACTAAAAAGGACCTAGTACGTGGCTTACCATCTCTTGGAAAGTCAACTTCCACGATTTGGGGGACCCTGTCAGTTGGGAAAGCAAATTCGGAGCCCTCATAGGAAGTTACACTCCATTACCACTTTCCATAGTTCTTGAGTTAATTCACATCGATCTTATGGGTCATACTCGTACTGAAAGTTTGGGTGGTAAGAGGTATATCCTCGTGATGGTAGACGATTTCTCCAGATATTATATTGTAGGTTTTTTGAGGGAGAAATCCAATGCTGTAGAGTTTTTAACGACCAAGTGTCGTGTCCTACAAAACCAACATGGAGTCACTATTAATAGGATCCGTAGTGACACCGACACATAATTTAAGGAAGCTAAGGTAGATCTCTACTGTGATAACCTTGGGATCAAACATGAGTTTTCTGCTGTGAAGACTCCTCAGCAAAATGGGATTATTGAGAGAAAGAATAGAACGATCCAGGAAATGGTTAGATCTATGCTTCTAGGTCGTAAGGTTTCTAGGAGATTTTAGGTAGAGGTAGTGTCTACTGCATGCCACACGGTGAATAGGGTTTACCTGCGTCTACACACACTTAAGACGCCTTATGAATTATGGACTGGCAAAAACCCAACCTGGCATATTTTCGTGTTTTTGGGAGTAAATGCTACATCCTACGGGATAGAGAGCAATTAGGAAAGTTTGACTCCCGAAGTGACGATGGAATATTGTTAGGTTATTCATCGAATAGTAGAGCGTACCGAGTTTTTAACCTGAAGAGCTATAAGGTTATGGAGTCAATAAACGTCACCGTGCAAGATGACAAACCTTCGACGGTTATTGATCCTAACTTTTAGTATGAGGATGAGGACTTTTCTAGCAGTGATTGACTTATCCCTCTCCCGCACAATGTGGACCCCACTCTTGTGTTAGGGGACACACCTTCTTGGATTCGCAAGAGTCATGACCATGCCTCCATTTTAGGTAATCCCACTCTTAGGGTCAAGACTCGTGCTCAATTAGAGAACGTTGTTAGCCACTTTTGCTACACGTCAAAGTCGAGCCCAAGAATCACAAAGAAGCACTCAAAGATGACACTGGATATCTGCCATGCAGGATGAAAGAACAATGTCAGGGAAATTGTCCCCCGACCTAGTGATACTAATGTGATAGGTACCCGATGGATTTTCAAGAATAAAATGGATAAAAATGGTACCATAATCAGAAATAAGTCTAGGTTGGTCGCTCAAGGCTACACACAGATAGAGGGTGTAGACTTTGGGGAGACATTTGCTCCTGTTGCGAAGCTTGAGTCCGTTCGCTTACTACTCCACCATAGCATGTCATCTGTGCTTTAAGCTATATCAGATGGATGTCAAGAGTGCCTTTCTGAATGGCATTCTACAAGAGGAGGTTTATGTGGAATAACCAAAAAGGTTTGAAGACCTTAAGCACCCTGAGCACTTTTATTATCTGAGGAAAGCCTTGTGTGGTTTGAAGAAAGCACTCTGTGCTTGGTACGAAAGGCTTACTTCTTATCTCTTAGCCATGGCTTCAAGAGAGGAGGAGTTGATATGACGTTGTTCATCAGGAGAGATGACGGTGTTATTTTGGTTGCCCAGGTCTATGTGGACCACATAGTCTTTCGATCCACGTGCTCCCATCATGCTCACCACTTTGAGGAGGAGATAAAAAGTGAGTTTGAGATGAGCATGGTAGGTGAGCTTACCTTTCTTCCTTGGTCTCCAGGTTCGACAGCTAGAGGATGGGATGTTCATCTCCCAATCTAAGTATGCTAGAGACCTAGTGAAGAAATTTGGTTTAGACTCCACTAAGCATGCACGTACACCTATGAGTACTTCTATCAAGCTTAGTAAGGACACTTCAGGCAAGAACGTAGAGCAAACCTTGTATCGGAGTATGATAGGTAGTCTTCTCTACTTGACTGCCAATCGTCCCGACATAGCCTTTAGTGTTGGAATCTGTGCGCGATATCAGGCATCCCCAAAAGAGTCACACTTACTCTCTCTAAAACGTATTATCAAATACGTGAGTGGAACTCTCTCCTATGGTATTTGGTATTCCTTTGATACCAATGACCGTTTGTCTGCCTATTCGGATGCCGATTGGGCAGGAAATGTAGATGGTTGTAGGAGAACTTCTGGTGGGTGTTTCTATTTTGGTTTTTCTCTTATCTCCTGGTTGAGCAAGAAGCAAAACTCCATCACTTTGTCCACTGCGGAGGCTGAGTACATCGCCGCCGGGAGTTGTTATACGCAACTTTTGTGGATGAAACAGATGCTGGAGGATTATGGGATTTCACAGGACACCATGCCCATTTCTTGTGATAACACGAGCGCGATACACATATCCTGTAATCCAGTCCAACATTCACGCACAAAACACATCAGGATACGTGAGCATTTTATACATTAGTTAATTGAGGAGAAAGTCGTATCCCTGAGTTTCCTACCCTCCGACCGTTAGTTAGCCAATATTTTCATGAAACCTTTAGATGCCCTTAAATTTTAGAGTCTTAGGAAGTCTTTGCGTATTTGCACAGTTGACTGAGAGGTTGATCTATGTCTAGAATAAGATGCGTTTTCATGTTCATATCATATGCTTCCTATTGCTAGTCTGTTTTATATGTTCTCCTGTTTGTTGTACATTTATTTATTTAAAAAAAATTCAAAAAGATTTTCGTTTTATAATTTTTTTATTTATTTTGCACCATTTATGGATGAGCATTTAAGATAGACAAGTCACAATTTCATTTCATTTATCGATGTGACTGTTTGACAGAGATTTGAGACGCTACATCATTTCATTCATGTGCTTTACATTGTTTGGAGTCTTTGAGATGTGATTAGTGATAGCTTTCTACATGTTTGACTCCTATCTCCTTTATTGCACACATGCACGGCTATTTTATTGTACTTGTCTATCACATATTGGCTTGAGTGTTTTCATCTCAATTCTGTCTATACAACGTACAATATGCGATAAAACTTGATAAGATTGAAATGCATGTAAAAACTTTTTTGGTGAGACTGTGTGATTATTTGAGAACGGGGAGGGATGCAACAGGTAGTTATCTATCCTTTGCGCAAAATCCACCGTTAAAAAGGACCTAAAAATTGAGGAATTTTATTATTCGAGGTCCAAAGAGGTTAAAAGAGCCCGAAAAATTTAAAGGCAATAAAAAGCAATATATGCCAAAATATGGGCCATTAGGCTTCTCCATCAATTCTCCATAGTTTGAGAATTTAGATCGCCTCTATTCAAAATATAAATTCGAGGGAGTTTGGTTGGAGAATTCAAACGGGTTTGCACTTCCTTGAAAGTCCTGAAAAAGCATTCAATCGTTATGGTGTGGAAAAAGCATTCAATCGTTGTGATTCATTGTTGTATATTATGTATGAAAAATCTTGAAAAATTCAAAAATAGCAGTTTATTTCCTTGTGACATTCTCCATGTGCATCTATTTCTGCTTCTCATATCTGTCTATTTGGGGACATCATAAAAATTGGGAGAAAGAATTATCATTTTATGCATTTTATGAATTATCATTTTATGGGGGAGTTTTTTTTTATATTTGAGATTCCTATGGTTATCTCATTCCAAACTCCATATGTCACTTGGTATTTGCTTATCTCATGTATGTAGGTACTACATTGATGTTCTCTAAATTGCACACCCTGATGAGGAAAGCCTTAAGATTCCTGAAGAGTTGAAGACCAATTAATGAAGTCTTATTCATTTGTACCTTTTCAGTTTTTGGGTTCATGGAAGGATATATTTGTATAAGCATTTTTGATATCTGATAATTCGTATGTTTATTTTTATGCATGTACCGGCATAGACATAGGGGGAGATTTGTAAGGACATTTTTATCCATTATCAATTATATGTCGTACGCCGTTACACCGTTGAAGATATTCAAGCTTGCATCGTCATTCAATGGATCTGAATATCAATGAAATTAAGGAATCAATTTTTTAGACAGCCGGACCGGTCCACCTGTTTAGAAAAGGAATCGATCCGCCCCGGACCGATCCGTCCCTTTTAGAAAAAGAATCGGTCCGCTCCTCCGGACCGATCCGCCTCAATCCGGACCGATCCGCTTTTTTCAGAAACCAGTAGACCCCGGATCGAATGCGAACCGAAGAAGCTCCTTGAGAAAACGAACCGATCCGCATCCTTATCGGGCCGGTCCGCCTGGAATAAATTCGAGCAGATCATGCATATCATGCTGAGATTTTTTAGGGCCAAGTTTTCCTTATTTAAACCCACTACGGGGAGTTGTTTTGTAAGACTTTTTAAGACGATTTTCAGAGTTCTAATACTCTAAGTCTTCATATTTATGAGTACACAAAATCATGTTTAATTCAAACAACCTTGCCATATCTGTGTGAATCACTTTGTAACCCAAGAACACACTTTTGTCTGTTTATACCCTTGTAAAGAAGACCGACCTTCTTCTTCATTGTTGTCCTCCTGGAAAGGAAAACTTCTAGTCTCCGACTATAGATCCGACGCCTGCGGGTAATTCTGTGTCACTGTATTTTCATTGTAATTCGAGAAATTGTAAGTTACAATATTATAGTGAAAATAAATGGTTTTTCCCCTTTGGGGAACTTTTCCTCAATTATGTACGTTTGATCGTACTAGCATGTTTTACATCTTATTCAATCACACCTAGTTGCGTGTTTAGGGTTTAATTGGGTTAAATTGTGTTTAATTATATAATTTCTTAATTTGAACGTACGCGCTTCTCTTCAGTATAAACCAATGAAATGTTCCACAAATTTGGAAATGAATTATTAGAGACCTTCACGTATAAATTCGATCTTATTGATGAGGATGAAAGACATCGTTTGTTCAAGATTTTAAAAAATGACTTGTTGGTAATAAGATACGACAAGACAATAGATTATTCTACTTGCACTTAGAAAATTTGAGTAAATGAGGATCCCATGTAGACATCTTATTTGATATTTAGACAAAATGCATAATTATGAAAGGTTGCCCGAGAAGTACACTTTGAAAAGGTGGACTACAGCCGTAAAATCGGAGTTAGTTGTGGATGAGTGTGGTCGTGAGATAGTAAATGATAGATCGTATTTGCTAAAAAGGTCGAAATTAATCCAAATGGCAATAAATATGGTTGATGACGCCCTTACTAGTCAAGGCACAACGAAAGCTTATGTTGATGGCTTAGAACTTGTGCGTCAAAATTTAAATGTAATTGTCAAGGAGGGTCAAAGGAGGTTAACAAATGAGGTACTCAATGTAGCGACATCGAGGAATGTTTGTAGCAATTTTTATGTTGAACCGGACAAAGTGCGTGCAAAAGGATGCGGCAAACGATTTAAAAGCGACAAGGAGAAAGCAGGATAAAGGCAAAAAAATCAAGGCAAGAAAGTGTAATGATTGTGTTTGGTTGGCCAATCACACGATAAAAGAAATTACCCGTTGCTAACAAATCGGTAAGTAATTTATAATGTTTTTATTAAAATACTTATGCATTCGTAGACGCGGTTAAATTAACATGATATTGTTCGATTGTAGGTCATCTCATCAAGTACATATTTCAGGTAACAATATTAATGACTCAGCAGAGAGTAACAAAGAATATTATATTCAAAAAAGTATTTCGGATAATTCTTGGGGAGATATTTCGGGTAACGGGGGTGAAATGTCTCCTTTAGAGGGCATTCCAAACTCGTCAAATTCTTTAAAGGATAAAGAAGGTTCGAAAATAAATTTATACGTGGAGATTCCTAAGTTTGATCTTGGAATGTCTCGTAATTCTGCAAAACCTCGGGATTTTATTGTTGAATCGTTCGGGAGAAAGTGTGGAATTAATAAAACTCAAATGTCGAAAACATGAATTAGTAATTCTTTTGAGATTTTAGGTAACATTGAAGACTCAAAAAAATTTAGCTGAGATAGATGGATGTTATCGTAAGAAAGAAAAGATAAAGGATTCTTTTTCGTATTTAATCGTTGAGGAAAAATCGGCTCTTAAACGTAATTTAAGGTTTACTATTACTCGTTCAAGATCTCGAAAATTTTCTTAGTTTAGCTGCTTTAACTCTTTTAAGTGTCCTATGAGAGGCTTTTTCTCCTTCTATTAATAAAATATTTTATTTTCGTGAAAAAAAAATCAAAATTTGGACAATGATGAAAGTTCTTCTTCTATATAGGTAATTATTCTATCAAATTAATTATGTAATCGGTCACTTCGCAGCTTTATAAATAAGACTTGATTTAATATGTTTTAACATGGTATTTTTCTTTAGTTTTTTTTTACTTTAATCCCATCTACAAAGATGTATTTAGGCTCCATTCTCATGTGTTTTTAAAATTGTAAAAAGTCCCATAACCACCAAAAACCTCCTATAACTTTCTTGTAACTACCCATTCTTCTTTTTGTAGACAATTACATTTGTCCCATATTGGACAAACAACTAAAAAAATAAAAATATGGGAGTGGTGACAAATAAATCATTATAAATAGGACTAAATACTTAAATTCCCGATTTTTTTACTTTAATCTCATCTACAAAGATGTATTTAGGCTCCACTCTCATGTGTTTTTAAAATTGTAAAAAGTCCCATAATCACCAAAAACCTCTTATAACTTCCCTGTAACTATCCATCTTTCTTGTTGTAGATAATTACACTTGTCCCATATTGGACCAACAACTAAAAAAATAAAAATATGGGAGTGGTGACAAATAAATCATTATAAATATGACTAAATACTTAAATTCCCATTTTTTAGGTTTTTTTATTTTAATCTCATCTACAAAGATGTATTTAGGTTCCAGTCTCATGTATTTTTAAAATCGTAGAAAGTCTCATAACCACCAAAAACCTCATATAACTTTCCTGTAACTATCCATCCTTCTTTTTGTAGACAATTACACTTGTTCCATATTGGACCAACAACTAAAAAAATAAAAATATAGGAGTGGTGACAAATAAATCATTATAAATAGGACTAAATACTTAAATTTTCATAATTTTTTTACTTTAATCTCATCTACAAAATTGTATTTAGATTCCACTCTCATATATTTTTAAAATTGTAAAAAATTCTATAACCACCAAAAATCTCCTATAACTTTTAAGGTGCATCATCAAATGGAGGAGAATTTGAAGCGATTAGTTGGACCCATTATTTTTTGCATTACAATGTTTTTTTAATATTATAATTTGGAGAACGTTTATTGTAATAGCAACTAGTTAAGGTCAATATTTGAAACTGAAATTGATTTTTGCAAGTAGCAGTTTTCTTTTGCAAGTAGCAGTTATCTTTTGGTCATATTAAAGTTAATTTGAGCAAGTCAGTAGCGGTTTTGTGCACCTCATATCATTAACGCCACTAGCAGTTTTGGCAAAAAATAAAAAACTCAGCGGCAGTTTTTGTCCCCTGGATTGCAGTTATTTGTTAACAGCGTGAGTATTAGTTTTGTTAAGTGTGCCAAAACAGTGCGCGTGTTACGAGGTAGACTGATTTGGAGGTTTGGTGCATTTTTTGTAATTTTTATTAAAATATTTATTATTTATTATTTATGTTCACTTGTAAATCTTTTATATAATAATAATAATAATAATAATAATAATAATAATAATAATAATAATAGAGTCCCTCTATTCCCACTCCACTTTAATATGAAAAGACTTTAATACCCTCAAAGTTCATTCACTTAATTCAAAACTCATAACTCTATCTCTTTTGATCCAAAAAAGAAAAAAAAAAACTTTTCGTCCTTTTTTTTTTTTGTCTAAAAACTGTTTTTTAATAAAATTGTATTTTTACATAAAAAAAGATAATTTAACAAAAAATCTACAGTTTTTTCTCTTTATAATAAATAGTTAAATAAAGTTTTTTTTAATTATAAAAAAGAGTTGTATATATATTTGAAAAAAAAAACAGTTTTTAAAAGATAAAACCAACATTGCGTTCAATTTAATAAAAACAATAACAATACGTTTTTATATATATAAATGTACATTTTGTTGTTTCCATAAAACAATTATTTTTGTAAAATACAATTAAAATAATGTAGAGTTTTTTTCAATACACTAATATATACATATACTATTGTGCATTAACGTCTTTAGGGATTAAAAAAAAGAAGATATTTTTTATTAAAAAAAACTCTACAACTTTTTCTTTTTATAAAAAACAGTTAATTCTTATAAACACTTAAAACCTTTTTGAAAAGTTTATATAAAACACTCAAAACCATTTTGAATAGTTTATTTTAAAAAAAGTTGTATAAAAAATTGTTTCAACTTTATATAACCATTTTAAAAGGTAAAAAAAATTATTTCCGTTGTTATATAGGCGGTCTGACCACATATACATACCGCTGGCGTGAATTATTTTTTTGTATATATTGGTCCGTGCCAGCGGTCTGACCACCTATACATACCGCTTACGCGAATCATTTTTTTTCATATATATAAACAACAGTTCATTGTTTTTAACAGTGTAAATAATGTTTTTACTTTTGAAAACGGTTATATAAAGTTGAAACAATTTTTACACAAATTTCTTTTTTAAAGATTTTTTTTAAATAAATATTTTTTATATTCAAAACGGTTTTGAGTTTTTTAAAAATTAACGGTTTTTTATAAAAAGAAAAAACTGTAGCGTTTTTTTTATTTATAAAAAAACATTTTTTTTAACCCCTAAAGACATTAATGTATAGTAGTATATGTATATATTAGTGTATTGACCGAAAACTCTACATTATTTTGATTGTATTTTACAAAAATAATTGTTTTATGGAAAAAATAAATCATACATTAGATATATAAAAAACATATTTTGTTTTTATTAAAATGAACGGAATGTTGGCTTTATCTCTAAAAAATAGTTTTTTTTTTTCAAATATATAAACAACTCTTTTTATAATTAAAAAAAAAACTTTGTTTAACTCTTTTTATAAAGAGAAAAAACTGTAGAGTTTTTTTTTTTAAATTGTCTTCTGTTTTTTGTTAAAAGAAAGTTTTTTTTTATAAAAACGTAATTTTATTAAAAAATAGTTTTTAGACAAATAAAAAAAAAGATGAACAGGTTTTTTTTCTCCTTTTTGGATCAAAAGAAAGAAAGTTATGAGTTTTGGATTAAGTGAATGAACTTTGAGGGTATGAAAGTCTTTTCACATTAAAGTGGAGTGAGGAAATATTAGTTTGGAGTGGGAATAGAGAGACTCTAATAATAATAATAATAATAATAATAATAATAATGCACTTGTGCGGAGTAGTTTACATTTTAAGAATGTGGACAGGACATGTGTCACATAATGGTATGCCTAGAAATTACCGCCTAAATTATAGGCATACTCTCTCTCTTTTAAATCCGTGCAAGAGAAGGACTGTAAGAGCATGACTGCTCTTGTGTGGACCAGTCCGCATTTTAAGAGTGCGAACCGGACATGTGTCACTTGACGGTGAACCCATATAAGAGAGAGAGTGTACGTATAATTTCGCCTATAATTTCTACGCTCACTAACAGGTGACACATGTTCAATATGCACTCTTAAAATGTGTACTGGTCCGCACAAGAGCAGTATTATATATATATATATATATATATAAAACCTAGGCGATAACAAGCGTTCGATGATATTTTTTCTTAATTTTCTGAATTTCTTTAAAAAGATATATTATTTTAAAGAAATTAAGTAATAAATTAAAAAAATATGTTTCCTGTCAAAATAACTTACCGGTTCGTTGAGTTTTGGACTTAAGTTACTGAACTATCACATTTTAGAATTTTATGTATCAATTTCTATAATTTGGGAGTTTAATTGCAAAAAAGAATAAATTTGTAGGGAATAAAGTGTAGTAAACCTTTACAAATCTCTCCATATGAAAAATTACAAAAGAAACGTGTGGAATAGACTTTTTTCATACCTCAAAACACGTAACAACCCTAACTATTCACAACGTTTGTATACTCGAGATAATTCCCTAAGACAATGTCACAGACGCCCTCGCTTGTTTGGAAATATTTTTTGGCGATTAAGGATCAGTTTGATATCGAAATGCAATCATATTGTAGAGCGTTTGAGTTGAGTTATTAAAACGCCCTCAAATTTTATATTTGGATCTCTCTCTCTCTCTCTCTCTCTCTCTCTCTCTCTTAATTTTTACTGCTTCTACGAATCTTTATATAAAAAGTAAATACTTTATAGTATTATTTAATAGATTAAATATATAAAAAGTATTTACATTTTTATATATAGAATAATCATAAAAACAGATTTTGTAATAATAGTATTTACTTTTTTTTTAATAAAAACCTTATTGAAGAGACCCCATCCCAAAACCAAAATATTTTGTATTCCTGTAACCTAAAATTGAACCCAAACCCGAATCCGAACCCAAACCCAAACCCAAACCCAAACAAAACCACTTATTAAACTTATATACCTTAATAGACTTATATTCTTATATGTAAAAATAATGTGTATGTACACCTCCGTGATATATTTATGAAAAAGAATTTGATGTTATACGTTATACATATATTTTTTTTAGATAACTCAAAGATTGTATAAAAACCATTGCTTAGGGAGTGAACCTGTATACAAGAAGTATACAAAGAGAATAATCAAATAAAATAACTACAGACGAACCCCAATAAACAAACTCACAAATACATAGCTGATTGAATCTCTTCCACAAAATCCAAAAAATCATGCGTCGTAACAGTGATCCTCTCCTTGGACCAACTATGCAGTGTGCTAAAAAAGGAATAGCAAAATCTCGATGGTGATGTCACAATGCCATCAAAACACCTTCAGTTCCTTTCCAACCAAATCGTCCAAAAGATGCAGTGCGGAACCAAGCTCCATATCCGTTTGTCACCCAATCAGCCTCAAGGAGGTCTCCAGATATCTAAAAGAGCCCTCGCAGACATCGGCATGACCCAAACCGTCCTTGTCAAAGTGAGGAAGGTGTCCCATAAATTTCTCGCCACCCTACAGTGTAATAGCAGATGATTAGTCTTCTCCTATTCCTCATAGCATAACCAACATCGGCTAACCAGACGATAACTTCTCTTCTGCAAACCCTCTAGCGTCAGAATGGTCTGTCTTGCCGTCGTCCAAACGAAAAACTTGACCTTAGGCGGCGCTTAAACTTTCCAAATATTATTCCAGGGGAAACGATCCGTAGAATTCTCACTTCCCATCAAATAACCATAGAAACTGTGTACCGAAAAAACTCTCGTCCCTCCCCCCTTCCACCTCAGAGAATCCTCTCTAAGCGTCGGACTAGGATCCGCTTTTAGCCACTCCACGAACAAGTCTCCCTCATGTAACTCCCAGTCCCACAGCCTTCTCCTCAGCTGAGGCCTTCACGTAATCTCATCTCCGCTAACCATAACATGATCAACCACCACTCCGTCCGGATTTTGTCCGAAGTTGAACATCCCTGGAAATAGGTCCTGAATAGTCCCATTCACCCCCCCCCCCCCCCCCCCAATTGTCTTTCCAGAATGTTATCTTATCCCCTTTCCCAAAGACAAACACCGTGTGTCTCGAATAATCCTCCCAACCTCTCGCAATATGCTTCCACAAACCCACTCCATGAGCTAAAGATCCCTCAACCGACCTCCACCCCATTTGAGAATATCCCCATCTAGCATCAACAACTCGTCTCCATAATCTACTTGTCTCCCGAGGATATATCCATAGCCACTTTCCTAGAAGAGCCCTATTAAATATACCCAAGTTTCTCACACCCGCCCCTCCGTCCTTTATTGGCTTACAGACCTCATCCCATCGAACAATACTGTGTTTAAAGCTATCTTCCGTGCCCCTCCACAAAAAGTTTCTCATGAGTTTTTCAATATTATCACGAACCGTTACCGGTAAAGGCAAGATGGGCATGTAATAGGTGGGCAAGCTGGACAAACATCTCTTGATGAGAGTCAATCTCCCCCCTTTTGACAAATACCCATTCTTCCACCCTGCCAATCTGTTTCTCATTCTCTCCAACACCGTGTCCCAAATTGTCTTGGACTTATATTTGGCTCTAAGAGGCAGCCCCAGATAAGTATTAGGGAGAGATCCAATTCTACAACCAATAGAGCCTGCTAAGCCCTCCACCACCCCTACCCCCTATTGGAACAATCTCGCACTTCCCCACATTAATCTAAAGCCCCGAGACAGCCTCAAATCAGATCAACAGTAGCTTAAGGGAATGAATTTTCCTTCTATTGGCATCACAAAAGATAATCGCATCATCATCAAACAGCAGATGGGACACAGTAATATCCTCAGAGGTAGGAGTCCCAAAAGAGAAACCTCTAATCCACCCCGTCTCGACCACCCGGCCCATCATTCGACTAAACACCTCCATAACCAGGATGAATAAAAAAGGAGACAATGGATCTGCCTGCCTCAAACCACGAGAACTTGGAAAAAAGCTTTCTGGGACCCCGTTAATCAGAACCGAAAATCTGGCCGTAGAAACACACATTTGCATCCACCTACACCACCGCTCCCCAAACTCCATCCTTTTCAGAAGATAGAGAAGAAAATCCCAATTAACATGATCATACGCCTTCTCAATATCCAGCTTACACGCAATGCCAAGGACCCCACTAACCAACCTCGACTCAACACATTCATTGGCCACTAAAACTGCATCTAGGATCTGCCTACGACCAACGAATGCATTTTGAGACTCCGAAATCAGGGCGGGTAATTTTACAAAGCATCGAAAGACTTTCAACATTGACTGGGTTATGAAACGAATGTATAACCTAAAAATAATTTCCAAACAACCAGAGGATTTTTGTGAAACTTTCATATCAAATTGTGGAGGGCATTGAATAAATGCCCAAATTTATGTTTGTAACATGCCTTAGGTATGAAGTGAAGATGATTACACTAAATCAATTCCACCCAAAAAGGACTGAAGTCCTATTCGACACAATTTTTCCACACAAAAAGGACTGCTTATGTTTCTTCTCTCCACAAAGACATATGTTTTTTTTTTATAATTAAATGATATATTAGAATCAAACCTCAAAAGGGAGCGGTACCCGTATACATGAAGTATACAACACAATCAAAGAAAATATAAGAGTCCAAAATAGGCCTCCATAAAAAACCAACACCCCCTACAACATCTCAAACAAAGCCACCAACTAAAGAAAAAATCATTGAGGAAGCCTGCAAGCCCCTACAGATTTCCCCACTCCCATAACACGATGAAGCAAAAATACCGCAATGGGAACATCCGTCGGACCAAACAAACCTGATAAGCACCACCACAAGATCTCTTCAACATGTCAGGGCAAACACGTCAACAATCATGTACTCAAACCAACCAATGACACAACTACCTTGTACCCCGCCAAAATAAAACCACCACCTGAAGCCAACATAGCCCACATATTGGACAACTAGGGCCTACACCCTCTGATACCCTCCTAATTTCTCGAAACGTAACCGTGCCTTACTCTCATTCCCCACGAAATTTACCCCTACCATCTTTTTGAAAACTCGAATATCTCATATGGTCCATCAATCGTAAATACAAGAAGCTTTAATTTTGATAAAAATGGTGAAGGAATATGGAAGACTTGTCAGTGGAATCAATTCCAACCCATTACGCGGCCTATTATCTAATTGTTCTTATCTCTTCTGGTGTAGTTTTATGCTTGTGGCTTTATATTATTTTTATTTATCATATATTTGGTCATCAACCTGCCTAACCATTGTCAAAAAATCGTAAAAGAGGGATCTTAAGTATTTAATCACATTTATAAAGAATTATTTGTGGCCACTATAATCTTTTTTTTTTAGTTTTTGGTCATATTATAACAAATATAACACAAGAGTTATTCTCTGCAAAAAGAAATATGTGTGGTTAGAGGGAAGTTATAGGCGATTAGAAGTGATTATGGAACTTTTTACAATTTTAAAAACATATGAGGTGGAGTCTAATAAATCTTTGTAGATGAAACTATAATAAAAAAAAATCCATAAAAAAATTAAGATGGAAAGTGTTCCTCGGCGTCACATATGATAAATCAAACCATGCCATTTTGGTTTGAAAAACATTATTTTATTATATTACTTTTTAATTAGCAAAAACTAAAATTTTAAAAATTGTGCTTGTTTTGTTTAAGACATTACAAAAATTACTATACAAAATTTAAAGTACTAAGATTGCTGTGGCAAAATAGATTCAAAATGCTAGAATTTTAAATTTGTATTGTCTATATTAATTCCTATCTTTAATTGGAGAATACATCACAACCACCACCAGACTTCTAATTCATATAAACCTAAGGGATCTTAAGTATTTAGTCCTATTTATAAATATTTATTTGTCTCCACTCTCATATTTTTATTTTTTTAGTTGTTGGTCCAATATGGGACAAGTGACATTTTCTGCAAAAAGAATGATGAGTGGTTACAGGGAAGTTATAGACGGTTTTGGGTAGTTATAGAATTTTTTACAATTCTAAAAACACATGGGAGTGACGCTTAAATATATTTTTGTAGATGAGACTAAAGCCATGCTTGACTAGTCTTGTGAGCTCAGAGTATTAGTTGCTGTAGGGTTTTAATTAAGAAGATAAGTAGGTTTCTTTTTGGTTGTTTTTGTAACGACGCTTAATTAGGAGTGTTTATTTCCTCACTTTTGGTATATTGCAGTTACAGTACTGCTCTTGTGCGGATCAGTCCGCATTTTAAGAATGCGGATCGGAGATGTGTCACCTGGCAGTGATCCCCAAAAAGAGAAAAAGTGTCCTATAATTTAGCCGATAATTTATAGTTTACCGCCAGGTGATACATGTGCGATCTACATTCTTAACATGCGGATTGATCCGCTCAAGAGGTGTACTTATGGGCATATATTTCGTCTCTTTTACGTCAAGCAGAGGTTTTGGGTTTGCCCTCCATTTTTTTGGAACTAATTTTAGGGGAGGTTAAGGCCTTAGGATTAGCATGTCAGCAAGGCGGTTAGTGAAATATTTTTTTTTTTGGTTTATTCCCCCATTTTAGAGGTACCATGAGGTGTCTGAGCCAGCTTACGCGCATCTCGACTAATCCCCACTCGCGGATCAGTGGCCAGCCGCTGGCCCCCAGATTGTTTGCAGCTGTCAAGACTCGAACTCGGGAGCAAACCCAGTCGACCCTGGAATTAATTGGATAACACTAGAAGCTGCAGATGGCTGAAATGTTTTACTTTTAAGCGGGAACTCATCTCAACTCTACCTCACTCTCTCACTTTTTGTAATCTCGAACTTATTAGGAAGATGTATAAAGTAAAAATTAAGTTTAGTTTCTTTTGCATTTCGCATCCAAATGTATAGAAACTGACTCTCCAAATTCAAAAATTTGTTGGTTCAATTACTTTAATTCAAAACTTAACTGTTAATTTTTTTGGCGTGAAGGAGATTTTTTGTTTAATTTTTTAGTTAAATTCTTTAAAAAATCACAACTTTGTATAGAAAATTCAGAAAATTAAGAAAAAATATAGTTCGACACGTGTCGTCACAAAGATGAGTTTTATACATAAATTTGTTAAATTTGCATATGATAGACGTACTTTTTGGTCTTCATGTTAATTAAAGGTCACCAAACACTACATTATTTACGAAATTTGTGTTCACTTTTATATACTACCATGTTATAATCACTACAATGATATTTTTCAACGAAAAAAATAATTGTAAAAGATATTTTTCTTGCAAAATTTAAGACTCGAACTATGTAGGAAAGATGTTTATTATTATATAAATAGTTATTAAATTATTTTTATTTGTTTATTTACTATAATTTAATCCTAGATATAAATATTTATGTGAAATACTTATAACTACTATTAAAATACTTAATTTCGTTAAAAATTAAAGTCTATTTTAAAACACAGTAATCAAATAATGAAAAAAAGGTTTTTAACTATATAGATAGTAATAAGCTGTACGGAGTCAATTTGTAACTGTTGGGTTAATTCAGAACAAAACTAATTGAGTCATATGATATAAGTTTGTTGTATCCATGCCTATGACGTTTGAGTTGAAGACGTAGCGGTCAAGAAATTGAAGATTTATCATTGTCGATTTTCGTGAAGTTTAACGCTATCAACCTTTCAACATTTTCATGGTCTCTAAAGTTATGGATGCATATGATATATACAGAGCCTTGTATTTATTTTTATTGGGTGTTAATATTTTTGTTAATTTTTTTTTGAATTCACACTATCTAAAGAGTTTGTTCTTGGATACCTTTCCTTAGAAAAATCATAACTAATTAAAAAAAATCAGAAAAACACGACACTGACGGTCACACGTTCGTGTTGAAAATATCTAACTTTCCAAGGCCGTTTGAACGAGATACCAAGGGGGGGTCAAAGGAGGTTAACAAATGAGGTACTCACTGTAGCGACATCGGAAAATGTTAGTAGCATTTTTTATGTTGAACCGAAAAAAGTGCGTGCAAAAGGATGCGGAAAACTATTTAAAAGCGGTAAGGAAAAAGCATTGGGTAACGGCAAAAAAATCAAGACAACAAAGTGTAATGGTTGTTGTTTGGTTGGCGAATCACACGATAAAAGAAAGGGGCATTTTCGTTTAGATCCTATTAGACTTTCTTATATACATTCTAGTCCCATCATGTTTTTCCCTTACATATAAGTCATATTCCTAATTTTTTGGAACTTTTTTTCAAATTTTACCCTTTTAAAACCAACAATCCGTAACTTCCTTGAGGAAGTTACATAAGTGGTTGAACTTTTTTTTTTAATATTCAAATGATCATAACTTTTGATTCACAAATCCGTTTTTCACAAAATTACTATTTTTGAAATCTGCTCGACGAGATCTATCAAACAAGATCCATGAAGGCTATAAAATTCCAAAGAAAAAAATTTACACAAACAGTAATCTTTACTGTATGCACTAGAATATGAAATAGTTTATATATGCGACATTTTCATAAACAGACAGTAACATTTACTGTGCTAATACTACACAGTATATATATATATATATATATATATATATATATATATATATATATATATATATATATATATATATATATATATATATACGGTGGATCCAAACCTTTTTTTTCAGAATTACCTTATATTTGAAGGTTCTTGCTTGCGGTATCCAATCCTTACCACCATTATTGGAGCTTCAACGACCTTCTTCAGAGCTCCGATTTGGGGTGGGTAAGGGTGACATGTGGTGCCGCTGGCGCGGACCTTTAAAAATAAGAGACTTTTGAATAAATGGGCTTTGGATCCACCGAAGTATCATGGGGGTCGCTGGCGCGGACCTTTGAAAATAAGATTGGATAAATGGGATCGGGATCATCTGGAGTAGGGGTGGCAATTCGGGTTAGTCGTGCCATTTTCGGGTCGTGCTGATTTTAAGTTGAGTATAAGTTTCGGGTACTCTTAAATTTATACAAGCTAATCGTGTCACATTCGGGTCATTTCGGGTTATTACCATAAACGGGTTATCGTGTCAAAAATTGCCAGCCCTAATCTGGAGCGCCAATTTGGGGTGAATAGGGGTGGCACAGAACTTTAAAAATAGGAACATATTGAATATATATATATATATATATATATATATATATATATATATATATAGTTTGTAAAAATGTCATAGATATTAAACTTTATTGTATACAGCAGAAAATGAAATGGTTTTATATTTGTGACATTTTCACAAACAATAACATTTACTGTGATAATATATTTATGAAATAGTTATATATATATAACATTTTCACAAACAGTAACTATATATATATATATATATATATATATATATACACACACACACACACACACACACACACACACACACGGTAGATCCAAATCTCTTTTTTTTAAAATTACCATATTTTTAAAGGTTTACGCTAGCAACATTCAATCCCCACCACTACCCACACCAATTGTCGAGGGTTCAACGACTTTCATGAGAGCTATGATTTAGGTGGTAGTAGTAGCATAGGGTGTCGCTGGCGCGGACCTCTGAAATTAAGAGAATATTAGATAAATGGAGTTTGGATCCACTGGCGCTCCGATTTGGGGTGAGTAGGGGTGACATTGGGTTAGGTTTATATCTATAATATTTTTACAAACGTTAACATTTACCGTGTTATAACACAGTATATATATATATATATACATATATGTATATACATATATATATATGTATATACATATATATATATATACATATATATATATATATACATATATATATACGGTGGATCCAAACCTCTTTTTTCTGATATTGTTTTATTTTTAACGCCCCGCGCTAACGGTATCTAATCCCGACCACCACCAACCCCAATTATCAGAGCTCCAACAACCTTCATCAGAGTTCTCATTTGGGGTGACATGGAGTGCCGCTGGCGCGAACCTTAGAAAATAAGAGAATATTGGATAAATGGGGTTTGGATACACCGGCGCTCCAGTTTGAGGTGAGTAGAGATAGCATTGGATTAGGTTTATATCTGTAATATTTTCACAAATAATAAATGTTACTGTTTGTGAAAATGTTACATCGGCATCCCATACCACCTCAAATCAGAGCTTTGATGAAGGTTGTTGGTGCTCCGATAAAGGGGGTGGGTGGTGGTGGGAATTGGATGCCGCTGGCGCGGACCGTTAAAAATAAGATAATATCAGAAAAAGAGGTTTGGATATATATATTTATATATATATATATATATATATATATATATATATATATATATATATATATAAATATATATATATGTTATATGAACACAGTAAATGTTAATGCTTGTGAAAATATTAAAGATATAAACCTAACTCAATGCCACCCCTACTCACCCCAAATCGGAGCTCCGGTGGATCCAAAATCCATTTATCTAATATTCTCTTAATTTCAGAGGTCCGTACCAGCAGCACCCTATGCCACTACTACCAACCCAAACCATAGCTCTGATGAAAGTCGTTGAAGCTCCGACAATGTGGGTGGGTAGTGGTGGGGATTGAATGTCGCTAGCGTAAACATTTAAAAATATGGTAATTTTGAAAAAAAATAGTGGTTTGGATCTACCGTGTTTGTGTGTGTGTGTGTGTGTGTGTATATATATATATTATGTAATATTAACTCAGTAAATGTTACTGTTTGTGAAAATGTTATATATATATTGTGTAATATTAACTCAGTAAA
Organism: Sambucus nigra; assembly: GCA_949130495.1. Taxonomy (NCBI): domain Eukaryota; kingdom Viridiplantae; phylum Streptophyta; class Magnoliopsida; order Dipsacales; family Adoxaceae; genus Sambucus; species Sambucus nigra. The sequence continues at coordinate 259,504 of CASBWL010000542.1, forward strand.
TGTTACTGTTTGTGAAAATGTTATATATATAAAACTATTTCATAAATATATTATCACAGTAAATGTTATTGTTTGTGAAAATGTCACAAATATAAAACTATTTCATTTTCTGGTGTATACAATGAAGTTTAATATCTATGACTTTTTTACAAACTATATATATATATATATATATATATCCAATATGCTCGTAAATTTTTAAAGTTCCGTGCTACCCCTATTCACCCCAAATTGGCGCTCCAAATGATCCATATCCCATTGATCCAATCTTATTTTCAAAGGTCCGCGCCAGCGGCACCCCATGATACTCCGGTGTATCCGAAGCCCATTTATTCAAAAGTCTCTTATTTTCGAAGGTCCGCGCCAGCGGCGCACATGCCACCCTTACTCACCCCAAATCGGAGCTCTGACGAAGGTCGTTGAAGCTCCAACAATGGTGGTATTTTGAATGCCGTTAGCGCGAACCTTTAAATATAAGGTATTTTTGAAAAAAGAGGGTTTGGATCCCCTGGATGTATATATATATATATATATATATATACTGTGTAGTATTACCACAGTAAATGTTACTGTCTGTTTGTGAAATGTCACAGATATAAAACTATTTCATATTCTAGTGCATACAGTAAAGTTTACAGTTTGTGTAAATTTTTTTCTTTGGAATTTTATAGTGTTCATGGATCTTGTTTGATAGATCTCGTCGAGCAGATTTCAAAAATAGTAATTTTGCGAAAAACGGATTTGTGAATCAAAAGTTATGATCATTTAAAGATTAAAAAAAAAGTCCAACCACTTATGTAACTTCCTCAAGGAAGTTACGGATGGTTGTTCTTAAAAGGGTAAAATTGTGAAAAAATTTCCTGAAAAGTTGGAATAGGACCTATGGGATTATTAAAAAGTCAATAGGACTTATAAGGTTGTTGACCCAATAATTGGGACCTAGATATAATTACCCCTAAAAGAAATTGTCCGCTGCTAACAAATCATTAAGTAATTTATAATTTTTTTTTTATTGAAATAGTTGTATATTCATAGACGCGATTAAATTGACATGATATTGTTCGATTATAGATCATCTCAACAAGACGTGGTGGATGATAAATGATGGAAGTGGTTCTTTTTCTACATAGGTAATTATTTTATCAAATTAATTGTAGTCGGTCACTTTGATATAAATAAGACTTGATTTAGTATGCTTTAACACGTTATTTTTCTTTATAAGTGCATCGGCAATTAGTTGGACACATTATTTTATTGCATGACAGTGTTTTTATAATATTACAATTTGAAGAACTTTTATTGTAATAGCAACCAGTTAAAATTAATATTTGAAACTGACATTGACTTCTGCAAGTAGCAGTTATCTGTTGGTCATATGCAAGTTAATTGGACCAAGTCAGTAGCAGTTATCTCAATCTCATATCATTAACGCCACTAGCAGTTTTGTCAAAAAAAAAATAAAAAAACGTGAGCAGCAGTTCGTCATTTGATTGCAGTTATTTGTTAACAGCGTGAGTATGAGTTTGTTAACAGTCTACCAATATATATATAGTCCTGCTTTTGTGCGGAGTAGTCCGCATTTTAAGAATGCGGACCGGACATGTGTCACCTGGCGATGAACCAAGAAAAGAGAAAGAGTGTGCCTATAATTTAGGGGATACTTTTTCGGCGCACCATTAGTTGAAACATATCCGGTCCGCATTCTTAAAATGCGGACTAGTTCGCACAGGAGCATTATTATCTATATATAATAATAATGCGGACAGGAACATTATTATCTATATTTAGATAATAATGCTCCTGTCCGCATTATTATTATATATAGATAATAATGCTCCTGTGCGAACTAGTCCACATTTTAAGAATGCGGATCGGACATGTTTCAACTAACGGTGCGCCGAAAAAGTATCCCTTAAATTATAGGCACACTCTCTCTCTTTTCGTGGTTCACCGCCAGGTGACACATGTCCGGTCCGCATTATTGAAATACGGACTAGTTCGCACATGAGCATATATATATATATATATATATATATATATATATATATATATATATGGTGACACATGTCAGGTCCGCATTCTTAAAATGCGGAGTAATCCGCACAAGAGCAGGACTATATATTCTCTCTCTCTCTCTCTCTCTCTCTTTCATTAAGATGTATACATCACACCATACATCGTACTTCGTTCTAAGTCCTAAGAAACTTTTTTTTCAAGTTTTTAATTTTTCTCTTGAAATCAATCTTCTAATCAACCCATATTAAAAAAAATTAGGTCAAAATAAACTGTGTAACTATTTTTAAAAAATCCAAAAAAAAACTGTTGGCGCAGACCCTTATAAATAAGGTATTTTGAGCAGTTTTTTGTGGATTTTTTAAAAATAGTTACAAAATATATTTTGACCTAATTTTTTGAATATGTGTTTATTGGAAGGTTAATTTCAAGAGAAAAATACAAAAAATAGAAAAAATATTTTTTTAGGGCGTACGACTAGGTGTGATGTATGAATGATGTATAAAGTATGATGTATGTAACTCTTCTCCTACACACACACACACGTATGGATGATGTATAAAGTATGATGTATGTAACTCTTCTCCTACACACACACACACACACACACACACACACACACACACATATATATATATATATATATATATATATATATATATATATATATATATATATATATATATATATATATATATGAACTAGGCGATGACAAGCGTTCGATGATATTTTTTCATAATTTTTTGAATTTATTTAAAAAGTTATGGGCCTGTTTGGTTCTCTATTCAAAAAACTCGATTTAAACGTTGTTTTTAAGCACAGTTTTAAAATTCAGTTTTTTGTGTTTATAATTATTGTTGTGTGTTTGGTAAACTTGTTTTTAAATATAGTTTTTTTAAAATTTGACAAAATTGGCAAACATATATATTTATATCATACATATGTGTTTAAGTGTGTGTGTATATGTATATATAAACATACATAAAACTTCCATACATACATGATACATGAATGTATACACATACATGATAAATTATATACATGCACATTTAATATCATATATTTTTAGGTATATTTAATGAGGTATGTTGGGGAGTTTAACTATATATATATATATATATATATATATATATATATATATATATATATAGAGAGAGAGAGAGAGAGAGAGAGCCAGGCTATAGTATTGTAATAATACCCCGTAATTTTACTGATTTTATTAATGGGATTAATTAAATTAAATGAGAATTAATTGAAAATTAATCCGAATTTAAATACAAATACTAGCGAGATGTGAGTTGGTATTTGATTATGATGATAATATTGAGTATTACTGACATAGTGAGTATTAGTGAGTATATAGGGTAATATATGATTATGGAAGTTATTAAAATGCTCGCGAGTCATAAATACGACAATATGGAAAATTAAGTTGGGACGCCCGTGTCAGTCGCGTCAGAAAATTAATTTAATTAGATTAATATCATCCTTATGGTCATTTTGAGTGCGCCAATGTGTCCGAGGGATCGAGATAGTCAGAAAACACTAGTCGGAGGTTTAGTTTGGGTCTCGGGGCACTTTTACGCCAAACCGGCAACCCGAGAGGGTACTTTGGTCATTTTAAAATTCAAGGAAAGAAGACCCACAAATTTTAGGGTTTATTTAACTGTTACTGGGAATGTCATTAGGGCCATTATCAGCCAAAAACAAAGTGTGGGCTACGTGAGTTAGAGGAGAAGTTGCAGGAGGTTTCCAAACCTTAGCCACCACCCACCACCACCACTTTCGACGGAATTGTGACTGGAAAGAAGGAAAGAATCGTCCCTCGGACACCACCAGAATATCTGAACAATAATCTTAAGGCAAGTGATTTGATTCCATTAGTTTTCAACAAATACTTATTCCATGTTAGTGTAGGATTTGATAGTAGCCTTGAAAGATGATGAAAACCCATGAAATTTGATGTAGAACTCTAAATCTTGGGTAGGAATTGCATGTAGAGTAGTTCTGGACGAAATTCAGTAACCAAAACCTAACCCTTAATGAATTAAAAACGGATTTAAGAAGAAAAATATCATGATTCTTGAAGAAAATAGAAAACTAGGGTTTTTATGAAGATTTGATCCATATAAGGTTAATTGTTGATGATTTAATGGTTTTGGAACATAAAAAATATTGTATTTAGGTAGCATAATGATCCTATATCCTTAGTTTAGAATTTCATACCTTGTAATGGAGTTTTGGGACAAATCTGGGATTGAAAAACGAAGCTATTCGTAGCCTCATCTGGTGCGATCAATCGATCGACATTTACAGGTCGATCGATCGACCACCATAAATCGATCGATATTCATAGGTCGATCAATCGACCTTCCAAGAAATTGTGATATTTTCCCCTTGTTGAATTTTAGCAATTTCGACCCAAGAAAATTATTGGTAGGGACATTGTGAACACTTTTAAATTTAAGGAAGACCAGTATGCGTGTATATGAGATCTGAATTATTATTAGAATTAAATTTGGGAGTTATGTTAGACCTAACGACGGGTGAGGTACGATTAAAAACTGCGATTAAATGAGTTAAATCTATATAGTTGGTAATATAAGGTTAGTGGCAGAAATATGGACCTTAAGGGTATTGGATTAAAGTGTGGGGATAATAGGAGACTTAGTAACCTTTATGAGTTAGGTATTAAGTACTTGAAACTACGACGTGGGATGTGTCGGTGGACTATATTATATAACTGTCAGGAAGTATAAAAATGTACTAATTGGATTAATGGTATAGGGATTGAGAACATACCTTTAATAATATTATAAATTATCTAAGTTGTGTGAATGCTTAGTAAATGGATTTATATGTGTATGACATACCTACCATACTTGCTATCACGGAGGTCGGCTTTCGGAACAGGGCCATCTAATCTTTGTGTGCCTACGAGGGGATTTAGATTGGTACATTAAGGACATAGGGCTGTGAATGACTTATTTGTGAGTTGATAAGTCAGCTGACCATGGGTACATTGGTATGTGCGTGATCCATGGGTATGTGAACTATGTTCGCCTCCAATATGTGTGATTTTGCTTATTGAAACGATTCCCGAGAGATTCGGAATACATAGTCCTTATGTACGTGATGTACCGGGATTCGTTAGCAGAGTATGTGTGCACCGCAGCTTAGCCAAGGGGCGCCCCAATTGTATAATTATGTTAAAATAAATATATTAGTGATGATAACAGACTCCCTGTTAATGTGTGTGAAAGTTACGACATTTTGAGTAAAGTTAGAATTGAGAATTTCCTATATGATTTAATATAAATTAATTTGAGAGATGAAAAGGCAGATCACATAAGTTAGATTGGAATGTCTTGAACAAACCCCTATATTATCATGTGAGGACAGGTTGCAGTATAGACTACTTAGTTAGCGGCTTAACTTGGATGGGTTATGGATATACGTTAGGCGTGCACATTAGTTGAGAGGTGAGAACCTCATGTGAGAGCACGGAAATAACATGTACTTAATATTTATTGTTTAATGCAATTAAGAACTTGCTATATTTTAAACTGTTTTCACATCGAGCTCTGACCCGTTTGGTTTCAAATATATTTTTCTTGAAAAACCTTTTAAGTGCCCATCCACAGGGACGCCAAGCTTAGGAGTTCCATTTCAGTGACGTGCTACAGCTGCTGTGGAAGTTACAGGATCTTGATGATAGACGCCTCCACATTCTATATTGACTCTATTTCAGACTTATTCAGTTGTTAGGGCATGTCGCCCCATTTCTTTTAGAGACAGTTTTATTTCAGTTTTGGAGTTAATTCATTTATTATTCAGACGTTGTATTTAGTTTTATTCAGTATTTGGGATTATTCAGAGGAGTGTTACTCCAGACTCATTAATTATTCCATTATTATTTTGATGTGTTTGTGATGTGATGGTGGTATCATTTAGCTAATGATTTTAATTGGTTGCATGTTAATTTAATTTAATAAAATTTGACAACTTACTTTTTAAATATTAGGTGGCTAGTAGTTGTTTAATTAAATGTTTTCGACAGTGATGCTATGAACTGATCCAACTTGACATTTTGTATTAATTTGAATAAAGGAGTAGCTACCTGGTATTTAATTAATCGGGGTGTCACAGGTGGTATCAGAGCATCAGGTTCTAGTGTCCTTAGGATCTGTACGTCTTGTTATGTTTCCGCGTAGCGTCCTTTAATATAGAGCCCTATATTTTAGGATTGTTGTAATCTTTTATTTATCTTACGCTCTTCAGCTATTTTAAGATATTAACTGTGGACTTATAAGACTTCTCTCTCATTTCAGATGCCTCCACGATGTGCACAGAGATTTCCCAGGGGTGCCTAGCCCGAGCCACAGCCTGCATCAGTTCAGGATTTTATGAACGCTGCAGAGGTTGCCGCCATTGTAGTGCAGGCGATAAATGCCGCTTTAGCAATTGTGCAGCAGGCACCACCTCAGGCGCCGGTGATAGCCCCAGTCCAGACTCATGCATTCCCGTCTACATGGGAACGTGTTTATGATGCCTTTTAAAAGGCACACCCTCCGGAGTTTGCAGGTAGCTCCGACGTCGTTGTGTCTAGTCAGTGAAAGAAGGACATCCAAAGACACTTGAGGATGTACGAGTGTACCGATGTACAGGGGTAGATACTGGCTAATTTTAAGCTGGTGGGAGCAGCGTCGCAGTGTTGGGAGTCTATTACCACCACGAAGGAGATAGATGTTCATACCATTCAGGAGTTCTGGGTGTGGTTTGACCGCAAGTATTTTTCCTGGGCTAAAAATGAAAATTTCCAACTTTTCTGGATGTTTGTTCGATATGTCGTTCGAACGAGATTTTCGTTTGAACCATAAGTCGTTCGAACGAGTTTGCCAACGAGTTCCCCAAAGGCCACTGGAAAGTCGTTCGAACGAACCTAATGTTCGAACGAAACTTCCAATGAGATTTCTAACGAGTTCACATTGGAACCTCATTAGAAGCCTCGTTCGAATGAGATTTCGTTCGAACTAAAATGTCGTTCGAACGAGATTTGATGGGAATAGGTATTTGGCAGTTTTGAGTAGTTTTAACCCCTTTTTCCACTTGTTTTTCCCACTATCTTTTGACAGAAGTTTTTAAGTGCAGAAATGAACTTTTCTAACTTAACTTTTCATTCCATTCTAACTCCTAGATAGATTTTTTTAAGGCAAATTCTTCCAAGAAAAGTTCATGGCTTTGAGTGTCGAATTTTACAAGAACAAATCATTTAACACTCTAGTTTTCACCTAAAGTTTAGTTTATTCCAAGTTCCAATATATATATATATCATTGCTTAGAGTGTTTGGCACCGGTTTTTCATCTCTACCGTTTTGAAGATACGTTTGGGTTTGCTTCTACATCCCACAAAGAAGAAGAAGTTCGTGTTGATTTACTCACTTGGAGAAAGGCTCCTTGTTCGGGTGACGGTGACCATATAAAGTCCGATCGGTGGATTCCGAGACCACGGTGGAGCTCCTTGATTATTCGCTAGGCAGAGATTAATACAAGAAGACGCGTCGGGGCTTGAGAGGGATCGAGTCGAGTGTTGTAAGTCATCTTGCTTGTATTTATAAATTTCGTACTTAGTGGATTTGAGGCTAGGGTCATCCGAGGTTTTTTTCCTGTTGTGGGGTTTTCCGAGTACATCACGGCGTAGTGGATTAATTGTTTATTTTATCTTTTGCAAAATCACCTAGAACGCATGCTTAGGTAAAAAGATAAAATTGGTTTAATTTAATCACTACTTATTCAATTTGGTGAAAATTAATATTGGGTAATGTTTATGTTAATTTAATTCAAGTCATTTAATTTAATTGATAAAATTGCAAAATATGACTTAGAAAAATTTTCTAGGACTTGGATTAATTAATATGGTTTAAGTGAAATCTAAAGTGTGTGTGTATTCCAGCATATTTCACTTTGTTTAATTTTAATTTTGAAGTAAATTAAAATTTGTTGTTTTTATTGAACCATCATATTCGCTTCGACATATTTATAAAAGCAAATAATTGATTTTGAAGTATAAGAAGAATTTTAAAATCGAGGGGCCTTCGGCACGTTTTCAAATTGGTATCAGAGCCAGACCGCTAGTGTATTGCGTCAAAGATCCATTTTTCGGCTTTTATTATTTTTGTGCTCCGTGTATTTTTTTGGTGGTTCAATTTTTACTCACTCTCATTTTTTTGTATCTCTCGATGGGACGCCTTAATCATAATTTGTCCATTTCTAATGATAATGATATTTTTGCTATTCGAGAGAAATTTAGTGGGATTAATAAGTGTTATGATAAATTTAGAGAATTAAATTTGAGATTTGCAAAAAGAATTAAATTTCTTGAAGATGAAAATTCTTGTTTTAAAGCTAAAGGTGAATTTTTGCAAACCTCGTTATCTCAAAAAAGATATTTTTCGTGAAAAGCTCATGGACATCAATCACAATTATAATATTTTAGAAATGCCCAAGAAAGAGAGTGATAGTCGTGAAAAGACTCTTAGGGACAAGTTTGCTCACATTGAGGGGGAGCGTGATAACCTTCTAGGTGTAATTGAAAATTTAAAGAAGGAGTTCCATAAATTTGAGGAGTCTAATTTATTACTTGAGTCCAAAATTTTAAAAATTAAAAATGATTTACAAGACTCGAGTAGTTGTGATAATGGTTCTAGCACATCTTGTTCAAATGTTTTCGTTGCTAAAGCTAAAATCATGGTTTGTTTTAGAGGGTCTACTTTATCCAAAGACTTTAGAAAAGATCACACCTTAGGTAACATTTCTCGTGTTTTCACATGCTTGCATTGTGGTAGGAAAGGTCACCTTAGGTCATTTTGTTTTGATCTTAAAAGAAGTCCTAGGAAGTCTATGCCTAGCAATTCATTTGTTTCCAAATCCCATCATTTTAAATATACATCTATATGGGTTCGAAAATCATTTTTAGACGCGCTAGATATTAGATTTGTTGATTCTCATTTACTTTCACATGAAACCCCCCTTGCTAAATTCAAAGGTTGAATGTGTTAGTTTTGGTTGCATCCTCTAGCTTTTGTGCTTCATATTATATATCATTGCTAGGTGTATGTTTAGTCATTTTCTAGTCATTATTTTATTTCATATCTCATGCTAGAAATCATGACATGTTTATCTTTTGTATTATATTTCTTTTGTTTGCATTAAATAAAAAAATACAAAAAGATTTTTGTTTATCATTTGGATTTTTATTTCTTGATAATTTAAGCTTAATGAAAAATTCAAATGCTTTTTGCTTGTCTTTTGAGTACATATTTTTATTTTTGGTTAAAAATGTCAAAAACTCAAAAAGATTTTATTTGTGTGTATTTTAGTTTGACACACTTTTTGTGGCATATACTTGTGTTTGAATACCATCTTTTACGCTCTCATGTGGCTAGAACTTTTGGTTTAGATTGTCAATCCTTATTATGTTCTTTATCATGCTTACATGGAGTAGTTGGATTTTGTGTTGCTTAAATGGATTCTATTTTTATATGCCTATATTCACACAAGCACGAGCTCATTTGAAATTTAACTTCATATGTATATTTGATCTTTGTGAGGTGTTCTCCTACCAATCTAGTCATCTATATATTTGTGACCTAGGAGGACTGGTGCATGTTAAAATCCGTTGCACGTGAGATTTGTGAGAAATAAAAAATGATATATAAATGTGCACAGGGAAGGGCTCCAAAATGATTTATTATCCTTTGCAATTGTAATCCACCGTTTGAAAGGACCTAAAAGAAATACGTGGTCCAAAGGCCTAAAAGAAAATATGGCATTAATAGGAAAATAATTACCAAGGCCTATGTTTGATTGATATATTCATTCAAAATTAACATATATGCTTATTGAGGGAGATTGGATGGTGTATCAACGGTTTTCAATCTAGTCATCTACATATTTGTGACCTAGGAGGACTAGTGCATGTCAAAATCCGTAGAACGTGAGATTTGTGAGAAGTAAAAAATGATATATAAATGTGCACGGGGAAGGACTCCGAAAGTATTTATTATCCTTTGCGATTGTAAGCCACCGTTTGAAAGGACCTAAAAGAAATAAGTGGTCCAAAGGCCTAAAAGAAAATATGGCATTAAAAGGAAAATAATTGCCAAGGCCTATGTTTGATTGATATATTCATTCAAAATTAATATATATGCGTATTGAGGGAGATTGGATGGTATATCAACGGTTTGCACAATGTCTATTTATCCTAGTTGTACTTTTAATGTCATGACTCTATTGGTTTGTAGAATCATCAACATGCTAAGCTTGTATGCATTGTGTATGTTTTTTCATTGAGCTTATTCTATATTATCACATGAGGTTATATTCAAATGTGATGAAGTTTGCAATCAATTGAGAACTCCGTTAACATGTTTTAAGTGACTGTGTCTAAATTTAATCATTACTAGTTCACACCCCAACACTTCCATTTTCATATGACACATTTTTGCCATACGAGTGTGAAAGACTCATATTATATATTGTTTGTGTAATTTTTGTGTTTATATCTATATATGTGTACTTGAGTCTGTTAGGAATATATTATGTATACATATATATGATATTTTGTTTAGTCTTTTCCTTGCTTTCTAGTCCATCTTTGCTTAAATTCATAATTGGTATCTATCTAGTTGCATTCTTTGTTGATGTCACATGCTTAATACTTTATGTATCATATTGGTATCTGTTTCTTGCGTCTTAGTTGGTATCTATTATTATTTATTGGATTAGTTATGATTTTTTTGCCCTGTGCTTTAATGTTCTCATCACTTTATGCATCATGTTTAAAATAGTTTTAGCCTTTGACTATTCCTGAACAAAAAGGGGGAGAATGATAGGGGGAGAATGTGACACCCCGCCCAATTAAATATAGGGTGATCAGTCCTCTACCAATTTAAAACAGGATATTCAGTTGGTTCATTCTCAGCATCACTGTCGAAAAACGTTTTAACATATTAATCACCTATTATAAAATTAAGCTAGGTGCCAAAACATTTCCAATTTATTAAAACCAAGTAAATCCATTTTCATTCAGTCTTAAAATATAAACCATTCACCACACATAGGAATGTAAATAAATACTGAACATGAATCAAGTACTGAAATAAATAAGACTGGATAAAACCTCCCAGTTCAAAACTCCAAACCATATAATAAACTGAATACAATATCTCTGATGGAAGAACTAGAAGTGGGCGACATATGCCCTAAACAAGACGTCTAGATAAAACTGAATGGAAAGGATAGATGCGTCTACTACAAGGACCTATAGCTTCCACAACAGCTGCAGCACGTCAAGCAATCTAAATCTCTAAATCAGATACTCTTGTGGCTGAGCACCTGATATAATACATATATATAGCAAAAGAGAGAAGAGATACAAGAAACGGGTCAGAGCCCGATGTGTAAAAATGATTTAGCAAGTATATAAAATTGGTTCTTAAAACAAGTCTTATACGCATGTTAGTTATCGAACTCTCACATGAGTTTCTCACCTCTCGTCTATTGTGCACGCCTAACGTACATCTAATCTCTCCCTAGTTATACCGTCCAGTCTAACTAGTCAGAAACCATACTACTAGTAACTATGCTCACTAGTAGTATTCCCGTATCGCCCATACAATACGCTATTCAGATAGTTTATCTCACATACTAAATTTCATTATTCACCGTTTCAATGTTTAATCTTTTATTAACTAAGATTATTTTACTTCTCATTTTCATTTTATCTACTGGTCTCACAAAGTAGAAAATTACCCAAGTACACTCATAGATATATATAGTCTCATCATCCTTATATATATACACTAATCCTTCACCCTTAGGTTAAGACCACTTAGTGCAATGTAACAATTATTATTATTACCAAGTCTACTAATTTCACACAGTATCAATATTCAAAAGTCCATATATATATATATATATATATATATATAGTCACATCATCTCTATACATATATATATACTAATCCTGCACCCCCGGCTAAGACCCATTAGTGCACATATTCTGGAAATCATTCATCCCTGGGTTAGGACCCATTAATGCACCTATCAATAATAATTCAGCACCCTCGGGTTATCACCCATTAGTGCGCCTAACAATATAATATTGCATCCCCACGTTAGCACCCATTAATTTACCTATCAATATTAATCCAGCACCCCCCGGTTATCACCCATTAGTGCGCCAAACAATAATCATTTTTGTACCCCCGGGTTATCACCCATTAGTACACTTAATAATAGAGTTTCTGCACCCCCAAGTTATCACTCATTAGTGCTCTTAATTATAATATCACATAATAGGCATACACATATCCTATTATAATTTATAGGTATTTCTCCAACCTACATATATACTCCCCATACGTATTTTAACCTCATTACTACGTATAGTATTACTATCTCTCTCGTAATCTCCAAGGTACATTCTCTCTATACCGAAATAATTAAAGTATTAATTCTCACATACTTTTTCCAAAATTCTTTCTTATTTGAATTTACTATATGGTAGTTTCTCTCACTCCAATAAACCAATATACTCCAAACTAGGCTCTAAGCAAATTCCCAGAAATTCACCCTGTGGTTTGAACCAGAGTGACATGTGGTTTGAACCATAATGTATGTCGTTCGAACCAGAAGAAATGTCATTCGAACCATAAGACATGTCGTTCGAACGACTTCCAATGTCGTTCGAACCACTTCGCACGAGATCCCTATCTCGTTTGAACCACTTTGCGCGACTTTGCGCGAGATTGCACCGTTCGTCTTCTTCACCAAACTTCAGCATTTGTCCTCCATTTTTAAACATAAAAACCTCTAAGATTTAATTCCCAACAACTCATCATCAATACCCATCAACCCCTAACAGGTTATAGATCATTTCTATCATCCTAGGATCCTTAATTCATCATTAATCATTATAATTACATAAAACCCCCAAATTAATTCATATGAACCCTAGTTTCCACATTTTTAATTAAAGAACCTAATCAATCCAGATTCATTCATCAATATATAATCAAATTCTGTGATTAATACTCTAAATACATGAAGGAATTCTAGCCACTAATTAAACCAATCCTTAATCATAATTTAAATCTCTAATTTTCACCCAATTAACATATAAATCATAATTAATTCCACCTAGACTAACATGAGCATGATTATTGCTAAAAGTAAGTAAGTAATAAACACTTGCCTTGAATACGACGGTCTGATCCATTGGTGATGTTGGTATACACGCGTTCCTCTCTTCTCGATCTACGCGTTGGTGGTCACGGTTATGCAAGGTGATGCCAAATGAGCCTTCTCTCTTGGAATTTGGTTCTCCCTCTTACCCTCCATGGCCGTTCTAACTTCCTATCACTTCTTAACCCTAATGGACTTTCCTTAGATGATATAATTAATCCCAATTTTCATCCATTAATTTAACCCAAAAATCCAAATTACAAAACTACCCCTACGGGGTGCCGGTTAGGCCTAAAATCGCCCCGGGACCCAAACTAAATACATGGGTATGATATTTGACTATCTCAACCCTTCTGGACTAAACGACGCACTCGAAATGACCATACGAGTTACTAAAAATAAATTCTCTTTTTATTCCATTCAATTAGTCCCGACCCGACTCACACGCGTGACAGACTTAAAATACCAAACTGCCGTATTTCTCACTTTAGACAATTTATCAAATATCATAATTACATATTACATATCACCAGTAATATTCAATAGTCCACAACCATAAGTATTAACCCTTGGCACGCTAGTTAATAATTATTTTAATCCGGATTAATACAAAATTAATTTCTCACATTTTAATTTAATTAATCCAACAATAATAATTAATCGTATATTTATCCCATAATAATAATTAATCACATAATCATTTAAATCGTCAAAAATACGGGTTGTTACATATTTCCCCCTTACAACATAATTTCATCCCAAAATTCGAGAAAAGTATACCAGGTACAGACAACGCTGTAAAAATATTGCGCATCGCATCCCGGCGCTCACAAGTAAGCTACTCCGTACCACCCATATAGTACATTATCGAATACTCTTAATAATGAACACTATACATGTGTTTGCTTTAAACTCCAGGTTACCCTGTCATATAGGCTCTTGCCCAAGCCTTTCTGCTTAAGTTTCACTACTTCAACATTATTTTAGATATTCACTATCTAGCCTTCTACTATTTATACCTTAGTAGATTTATCCTCTTTTCATATACCAACGACTTCGTCTCGGGTCGTGCTTACAAGTAGATTCGCTGTGCAATATATATTGCACCCACAATATATATGACAATATCGATTCTTCTCCGACATTTGTAACATAACTGGTCCTTCACCTTTAACTATCAAGTAGGACAACAACAATGTTTACCGTGCCATACTTCCACTGGCACTCTGCCCGAACGTGAACTTACAGGAGTTATTTGGACACCAACTCCACTAGTGGAAGGTATTGCTCCCTCCCTCCTCTAAGATCCCAGGGTTCACATAAAATTTTCTCTCCCGCATCCGGTTAGATCGCTTGTCCTTACCCATCCCTCTGTGGGTATTAGGCTGTACTCAATCGTATCTTAGTACCTATAATCTCCCCATCTCAGCTACATGAGAAGATCCTTGGGGGATACTCTTCCATTCTCGAGTGGAAGAAGCCCCTACCGGTTTCGAATTGTTCGCCCTTTTTCTAACAGTCAGCTGACCCACTGCAGACTAACTTTGAAGGTTACTCTACATTAAACCCATCACCACTGTTGTTTGTATTCTGACACATCTTGTCTTTCTTGAATAAATTTCAATTTCATTTTGAAACGTAAGTCTCTGTCAAAACTTCGTTAATAAGCTTCGGCTTACCCGACTACATGTTATCGAATTCACATGCTAATCAAAATCCACTACGCGATTCAATCACCCAGGGCGCCCATACACCCTATGCCTCATGCATAATTATACAAAAGACATAAAATATTCTTACCTCAATTCTGGCACACTCGGTATGCTGACGTGGTAGGGGTACACTCAACCACCCCACTAGTCAAAACTTAATCAATCCTTCAATGGAATCATTCATCCATTTCGAAAAATACTATGGCCAGGCTACTCTATTGGCCTTAAGTTATAAAAGAATTATCAACTCTCAAATATATTCCTTTAATAGGTACACTAACCAACATACAACACTTATGTACTATCGACCAAACTTCTCTCCAATTCCCGATGTTCGCTAGTTTCATGCGTGAGATGTCTCGCAAAGCGAAATCCAAACAAAGAACCCCCCCGATACACTACTATCTAACCTAGTCGATTGTTGAGGTCCGTAAGGCCTTCAATACATACTATGTACTTTTCCACAATTTACGTATTTTGACATAAAAGTTTACTCGTCCACTACCATGTCCCTAACAATGTAACATGAAGCATGGCGCCCTAACTATCCTAAGTACTTGGCGCTATAAATATATAACGAGCTATATTTTTCCGCTCGATAAGAAAACAATATATTCTAAGTCTTAACAGACAAATAAACCCCTATGCTCGGGAATCACATATAATTAGACACTATACTCGCTGAGGTCTATAATACCATAAAAGTTTCATATATACCCATATCTAGGCCCAAACCTATTTCAAGTGGAGCCGCACAAAACTAAGATCACTCCTCACGGAGTATCCGACACGATAGTTATAACACTACATATTTACTATCATTTAACCATACGGTAATTAATCACTACACATTACCATAATAAACTCTACTAAAGCTGACTCAATGCATTAGCAAATTATAACAACAAAACACATTCTTAGGGCCCGCCTGGTTCCCTCACGAGCAATCATCAAAATGCCCTGCTACCAATGAGAAATACGTTTGTAACAAGACTGTTAAAACTAATTTTCCCACTAAACTCGACCTGCACGTGAAGTTTAGGGTTTTTAATTTACATAAAAGTTGTGGCACACCCATATCACTAGAATCTATCCTTTACTCACAAGGAAGAAGCAAAACTTCACTAGTCTCGCCCAATCACAGGGTCTCAGCACGTGGCTGCCGTCACGACCCATGAACATCTGCAATCGTCATACATCCTAGGATTTTATCCTATAGTTGTCCCCTCTCACCATGGACAATTTATTCCATCTTGTGGATTTCACGCCCATTATTAAAACGTTGGCCCAAACTCTCGAGGCCTCAATTATAGCTTTATAAACTTCCGTTTACATCCCGGGTCCCATAGACCCTGACATACTGTATGCTACTATTAACGAGGACTCTACCGGTCCAGCCTGAACCCACCATTATCGAGTAATAAATTTCTTGGGCCTAATTCTCTTGACCCCGAATTCTTTCACTGGAAGTCTCGCTCCTCCAGTCGTTATGCCTAACTAGCACGGTTTACCATTTCTAATCTCTCCGGTCTGACTTCTCAATTGTGGACACCTTCAATACTTATACTTCTACTTCCTTCACATAAGGAAAACTTCACGAACCATTTCCCCGTCACTGGTCCCACTGACCATTTTGGGAATGTCCTTCTCTCGGACTGACAATATTAACTCACAATTATTCTTCCACTGTCCCTTTGGCTACGCTAGCTATTCGAAACTATGGTTGGCCTCTACCGCCTAATTGACTTCATCGTCCTCTTGAAGTTAATCACTTAAAATCATCTAACCGAGTTCCCTATTGGGTATACTCTCACGTGGGGTTTTACTAACACCGTTAAATTCAGTTTCTACTCTTCAGCGGGTTCGTTAGCCCTCTTTACTCCCTTCTCTTGGAAGGACTGCAATCACTAGCAACCGTATAACTTTGACGACATCAACATTAGTCATCCTTGCTGGATTTCTCATCTACACTTGTATTCTACTCACGGGTCCTTTATCAACTATAAACCCTTTGGATAATTTATACCCCTCTACTAGGCACGAAGTTCATCATGCAATTCAACCTTTCTCTCACGATCAGTTTCTATCTTACCCATTGTGCTAAACATCAAAATTTCACTCACATTTTGTTACCACACCGAATGGAAGACTTCACCGTCAAATCGTACTCAAATTTCTCTCTAAATTTCAAACACACTTCTTCATATATGGTGATTGCCTCTAATCACTACACAATGCTCCTAAGAGCTATAACTTTTAACTCCAAATTTAATTATGAGTGCCGTCACGCCCCACTCTACACAATTGCCTTTGGATTTTCTACCTCCGCTGGTCTGTTACACTTTCTCATTTTCTTTTCCGCATCTTCACCGATGGGGTTTCAAGGGATTTCCTCTGATTTCCCCTTTATCGACTATGCTAGGTGGCCCTAAATTCACTTCACCGTTATCTATGATTGTGTCTTGGGAACCCACAGTTCCTAAGTGATAATTTTACAATCTCTTACTTAAGTAATTCTCGTGGTAATTTTTGTCCCAATCGCTCTTATCAGATTGCTCTATGTCTTCTGTTAAGCTTCTCCTTCCCCAGTTCTTCTTACAGCCCTCGCTGGTCGTTCTAAAATGTTCGGTGTTCGAATCACACCGAATTTCGTATAATGAGTCACATCCATTATAATTCGTAGCAGGAGAACGTAAGTCGCATACGTAAGGGAACACAACAATCCTATCATAAGGCTCTACATCAAAGAACGATACACAGAAACGTAATAAGCCGAACAGATCCTAAGGACACTAGAACCTAATGCTCTGATACCGCCTGTGACACCCCACCCAATTAAATATAGGGTGATCAGTCCTCTACCAATTTAAAACAGGATATTCAGTTGGTTCATTCTCAGCATCAATATTGAAAAACTTTTTAACATATTAATCACCTATTATAAAATTAAGCTAGGTGTCAAAACATTTCCAATTTATTAAAACCAAGTGAATCCATTTTCATTCAGTCTTAAAATATAAACCATTCACCACACATAGGAATGTAAATAAATACTGAACATGAATCAAGTACTGAAATAAATAAGACTGGATAAAACCTCCCAGTTCAAAAATCCAAACAATACAATAAACTGAATACAATATCTCTGATGGAAGAACTAGAAGGGGGCGACATATGCCCTAAACAATAAGTCTAGATAAAACTGAATGGAAAGGATAGATGTGTCTACTACAAGGACCTACAGCTTCCACAACAGCTGCAGCACGTCAAGCAATCCAAATCTCTAAATCTGATACTCCTGTGGCTGAGCACCTGATATAATACATATATATAGCAAAAGAGAGAAGAGATACAAGAAACGGGTCAGAGCCCAATGTGTAAAAATGATTTAGCAAGTATTTAAAATTGGTTCTAAAAATAAGTCTTATACGCATGTTAGTTATTGAACTCTCACATGAGTTTCTCACCTCTCGTCTATTGTGCACGCCTAACGTACATCTAATCTCTCCCTACTTATACCACCCAGTCTAACTAGTCAGAAACCATACTAATACTAACTATGCTCACTAGTAGTATTCCCGTATCGCCCATACAATACGCTATTCAGATAGTTTATCTCACATACTAAATTTCATTACTCACCGTTTGAATGGTTAATCTTTTATTCACTAAGATTATTTTACTTCTCATTTTCATTTTATCTACTAGTCTCACAAAGTAGAAAATTACCCAAGTACACTCATACATATATATAGTCTCATCATCCCTATATATATACACTAATCCTGCACCCTTAGGTTAAGACCACTTGGTGCAATGTAACAATTATTATTATTACCAAGTCTACTAATTTCACACAGTAGCAATATTCACAATCCCATATATATATATATATATATATAGTTACATCATCCCTATACATATATACATACCAATCCTGCACCCCCGGATAAGACCCATTAGTGAACATATTCTGGAAATCATGCATCCCCGGGTTAGCACCCATTAATGCACCTATCAATAATAATTCAGCACCCCCGGGTTATCACCCATTAGTGCGCCTAATAATATAATATTGCATCCCCGGGTTAGCACCCATTAATGCACCTATCAATATTAATCCAGCACCCCGGGTTATCACCCATTAGTGCGCCAAACAATAATCATCTTTGTACCCCCGGGTTATCACCCATTAGTACACTTAATAATAGAGTTTCTTCACTCCCGAGTTATCACTCATTAGTTCTCTTAACTATAATATCACATAATAGGCATACACACATCCTATTATAATTTATAGGTATTTCTCCAACCTACATATATACTCCCCATACGTATTTTAACCTCATTACTACGTATAGTATAAATAATTAGATTACTATCTCTCTCGTAATCTCCAAGCTACATTCTCTCTATACCGAAATAATTAAAGTATTAATTCTCACATACTTTTTCCAAAATTCTTGCTTATTTGAATTTACTATATGGTAGTTTCCCTCACTCCAATAAACCAATAAACTCCAAAATAGGCTCTAAGAAAATTCCCAGAAATTCATCCTGTGGTTTGAACCAGAGTGACATGTGGTTCGAACGAGAAGACATGTCGTTCGAACCAGAAGACATGTCGTTCGAACTAGAAGACATGTCATTCGAACGACTTCCAATGTCGTTCAAACCACTTCGCGCGAGATACCCATCTCGTTTGAACCACTTCGCGCGAGATTGCACTGTTCGTCTTCTTCACCAAACTTCAGCATTTTTTCACCATTTTTAAACCTAAAAACCTCTAAGATTTAATTCCCAACAAATCATCATAATTACATAAAACCCCTAAATTAATTCCTATGAACCCTAGTTTCCAAATTTTCAATTAAAGAACCTAATCAACCCAGATTCGTTCATCAATATATAATCAAATTTCGTGATTAATCCTCTACATACATGAAGGAATTCCAGCCACTAATTAAACCAATCCTTAATCATAATTTAAATCTCCAATTTTCACCCAATAAACATATAAATCATGATTAATTCCACCTAGACTAACATGAGCATGATTATTGCTAAAATAAAGTGAGTAATAAACACTTGCCTCAAATATGATGGTCTGATCCATTGGTGATGTTAGTATACACGCGTTCCTCTCTTCTCGATCTACGCGTTGGTGGTCACGGTTATGCAAGATGATGCCAAATGAGCCTTCTCTCTTGGAATTTGGTTCTCCCTATCGCCCTCCCTGGACGTTCTAACTTACTGTCACTTATTAACCCTAATGGACTTTCCTTAGCTGATATAATTAATCCCAATTTTCATCCATTAATTTAGCCCAAAAATCCAAATTACAAAACTACCCCTACGGGGTGCCGATTAGGCCTAAAAACGCCCGGGACCCAAACTAAACACCCGGGTATGCTATTTTGGCTATATCGACCCTTCCAGACTCAACAGCTCACTCAAAATGACCATAAGAGTTACTAAAAATAAATTCTCTTTTTATTTCATTCAATTAGTCCCGACACGACTCACACGCGTGACAGACTTAAATTACCAAACTGCCGTATTTCTCACTTTAGATAATTTATCAAATATCATAATTCCATATTACATATCACCAGTAATATTCAATAGTTAACAACAATATGTATTAACCCTTGGCACGCTAGTTAATAATTATTTTAATCCGGATTAATAACAAATTAATTTTTCACATTTTAATTTAAGTAATCCAACAACAATAATTAATCGTATATTTATTACCATAATAATAATTAATCACATAATTATTTAAATCGTCAAAAATACGGGGTGTTACAGAGAAATGGTATCTAAACCTATTATAATCATATCTTAGTTTGGGGGAGATTTATCTTAGGGGGAGACGTCTTTCTAACTTGATCATAATTGATAAAGGGGTGAATTAATTTAGGGGGAGTAATTATTTAATTGCATTGAAAAATTTGATATTCCCTATGCGTTTAATGTGTTTGCTTAAGTGTGCAAGAATTATATTCTAAGTGGCAAATTTCACCGACAAAGATTTTGATTCTTTGGGTTGTTTGAGTCAAGCATTGTATTTTTATTTTGGGTGGGACATTTTTGTCAGTCTAGTAGAGCTTGATGGACCTTTAGGATTTTTATTGGTTTTTGTCACGGAATAGCCAAAGAGATTTGTAAGGACACAAATTTCCAATTGAGTCCTTTGTAGTTTTGGCTCATTTCCAGACAAAAACGTTTGACTCATAGGATAGAGTATATTGATCGTCCTTCAAGCCTATGACGTATTTGTTGAAGACGTAGCGGCCAAGTGTATAAAGCTTCATCAAAATGCCGAGTTTAAGTACGTCGTTTCTACTTAATCAACAGTGGTTCCATGATCCCAAGGTATGAATGCATTACATATATATATAGGCGCTTGGAACTGTTTATAATGGGTGTAGGTTTAATTAAAACTACTGTTTATTTTCAGAAAGATTTAATTAAAACTTTAAATAAAGTTTATAAAGTTTCTGGTCTAAAAATGAAAATTTTCAACTTTCTGGAAGTTCGTTCGATATGTCGTTTGAACGAGATTTTCGTTCGAACCATCATTCGTTCGAACGAGTTTGCCAACGAGTTCCCCAAAGGCCACTGGAAAGTCGTTCGAAGTGTCGTTCGAATGAACCTGATGTTTGAACGAAACTTCCAATGAGATTTCTAACGAGTTCACATTGGGACCTCGTTAGAAGCCTCGTTCGAACGAGATTTCGTTCGAACAAAAATGTCGTTCGAACGAGATTTGGCGGGCACAGGTATTTGGCAGTTTTGAGCAGTTGTGACCCCTTTTCCCACTTGTTTTTCCCACTATCTTTTGACAGAAGTTCTTAAATGAGGAAATGAACTTTTCTAACTTAACTTTTCATTCCATTCTAACTCCTAGAGAGAGTTTTTGAGAGAAAATTCTTCCAAGAAAAGTTCATGGTTTTGAATGTCTAATTTTACAAGAACAAATCATTTAACACTCTAGTTTTCACCCAAAGTTTAGTTGATTCCAAGTTCCAATATATATATATATATATATCATTGCTTGGAGTGTTTGGCACCGGTTTTTCATCTCTACCATTTTGAAGAGATGTTGGGGTTTGCTTCTACATCCCACAAAGAAGAAGAAGTTCGCGTTGATTTATCCACTTGGAGAAAGGCTCCTTGTTCGGGTGACAATGACCATATAAAGTCCGATCGGTGGATTCCGAGACCGCGATGGATCTCCGTGGTTATTCACTAGGTAGAGGTTGATACAAGAAGACGCGTCAGGGCTTGAGAGGGATCGATTCGGGTGTTGTAAGTCATCTTGCTTGTATTTATAAATTTCGTACTTAGTGGATTTGAGGTTAGAGTCGTCCGAGGTTTTTTCCTGTTGTGGGTTTTCCTCGTACATCGCGGCGTAGTGGATTAATTGTTTATTTTATCTTTTGCAAAATCACCTAGAACGCATGCTTAGGTAAAAAGATAAAATTGGTTTAATTTAATCACTACTTGTTTAATGTGGTGCAAATTAATATTGGGTAATGTTTATGTTAATTTAATTCAAGTCATTTAATTTAATTGATAAAATTGGTTTAGCCTAACTTGATAAAATTGCAAAATATGACATAGGCAAAATTTCTAGGACTTGGATTAATTAATATGGTTTAAGTGAAATCTAAATTGTGTATGTATTCCATCATATTTCACTTGTGTTTAATTTTAATTTGAAGTAAATTAAAATTTATGTTAGTTGAACCATCATCTACGCTTTCGCATCTAAAAAGGAAATTATTACTTTATGAAGTAAAAAGAATTAAGAATTTTAAAATCGGGGGCCTATCGGTCCAACAAGTGGTATCAGAGCTTTGTTTGAGAAAAGTTCTCATTTTCTGGTTTTATTCAGTATTTGGGATTATTCAGAGGAGTGTTAATCCAGACTCATTTATTATTCCATTATTATTCTGATGTGTCTGTGATGTGATGGTGGTATCATTTAGCTAATGATTTTAATTGGTTGCATGTTAATTTAATTTAATAAAATTTGACAACTCACTTTTAAAATATTAGGTGGCTAGTAATTGTTTAAATAAATGTTTTCGATAGTGATGCTATGAACTGAACCAACTTGACATTTTGTATTAATTTGAATAAAGGAGTAGCTACCCGGTATTTAATTAGTCGGGGTGTGACAAGTACATCATGCTCTATACATCACTCATGCATCACACCTAATTTTAGGCCATAAAAAAACTTTTTTTTTTCAAATTTGATATTTTTTCCTTAAAATTAACCTTCCAATCAACCCATATGCAAGAAATTAGGTCAAAATACATTTTGTACCTATTTTTAAAAAATCCACAAAACCTGCTAAAAATACCTTATTCATAAGTGTTTGCGCCAGCAGTTTTTCGTGGATTTTTTAAAAATAGCTACAAAATGTATTTTGACCTAAGTCTTTGCATATGGATTGATTGGAAGGTTAATTTCAAGGAAAAAAAATATAAAATTTGAAAAAAAAGTTTTCTAGGGCCTAGAATTAGGTGTGATGTACGGTGTGATGTATAGTGCATGATGTATGTGAGCCTTCCTCTCTCTCTCTCTCTCTCTCCCTCTCTCTCTCTCTCTCTCTCTCTCTCTCTATATATATATATATATATATATATAAAAAAAATATTATTTAACTTTATATTATTCCATACGTAATTTTGTGTACATATACATATATATTTTTCATTTAGCAGAATTACACACAACTTAATGTATTATGTATGTATATTATATATTAAGGTATAACTGCTTTAAAATATTAAGAATGAATAATTTTGAGTTAAAAAATAAAAAATAAAAGTTATAAAACACCCTAAACCAGTTTTATGAAAAACTAGATTATAACACAGAAATATTATAATATTGTGTCTAAAAACAGATTGGCAAATGAAGATTTTTATCAGAATTGTATTTAAACACAGAAAACAGAATTATAGTTGCAAACCAAAGAGGCTCTATATTTTTTTAAAGAATTTAAGTAATAATTTAAAAAATATGTTTCCTGTAAAAAAAAGTTAATAATGGTCCCTTAAGTTTTGGACTTAATTTACTATAACTATCAAATTTTAGAATTTTATGTATCAATTCCTATACGCAGGGAGCTTAAATGCAATAAAGAATAAATTTGTAGGGAATAAAGTATTGTAAACCTTTAAAAATCTCTCCGTATGAAAAATTACAAAAGAAACATGGGGAACACACTTTTTTCATACCTCAAAACACGTTGCAAACCTAAGTATTCAAAACATTTGTATGCCCGAGATAATTTCCTAAGACAATGCCACAGGATCCCTCGCTTGTTTGGAAATTTTTTTGGCAATTAAGGATCAGTTTGATGTCGAAATGCAGTCATGTTGTAGAGGGCTTGAGTTGAGTCCTTAAAATGCCCGCAAATTTCAAATTTAGCAGTCTCTCTCTCTCTCTCTCTCTCTCTCTCTCTCTCTCTCTCTCTCTCTCTCTCAATTTTGACTGCTTCTACGAATCTTTATATAAAAAGTAAATATTTTATGGTATTATTTAATAGAATAAATATTTTTTTAATGAGTAAATGATATTAAAAAACCATCGCCAAGGAAGCGAACCCGTATACAAGAAGTATACAAAGCATTAACAATCCAAAGGGAAAAAATTAATTAAACAAACACCCCAACAATCAGAAAACCATGCTACCTAACATACTGGAACCCCTCGAGAACCTCCTGAGTCGTGACGAGAATGCTCTCTTTAAGAAAACCAAGAAGAGTGCTAAAAAATAGATAACGAAGTCTCGGAGGTGCAGTCTCGATGCCATCAACGAATCTCGCATTCCTCTCCTTCCAAATAATCCAAAGAATACAATGAGGAACTAATTTCCACACACGCTTATCCCCCCAGCCACCCCCACCGGGGTCTCCACCCCTCTAAGAGCTCTCACTGACCCTGACACAATCCAATGGTTCTAGTTATGGCAAAAAACACTTCCCACAAACCTCTCGTCACCTTACAGTGTAAGAGAAGGTGAGTGGCCGTCTCCTCCTCCTCCTTACATAACCAGCAATGACTCTCCAAACGATATATTCTCTTCTGGAGACCCTCGAGCATAAGAATGGCCTTCCCAGCCGCAGTCCACACGAAGAACCTGACCTTTAACAACGCTTTAACCTTCCAAATACTCTTCCAAGGGAAACGGTCACTAGAGTTCCCAATGTCGCACATAAACGAATAGTACCTCTAACCGAGAACTTCCCTGCCTGTCCCCCTTTCCACCGTAAGGAATCCTCCCTATTCGTTGGACGAGGGGCTGAACGCAACCACTCAAAGAACAAATTCGCTTCCTGAAACTCCCAGTCCCATGGTCTTCTTCTGAACTGCGGATTCCACATCACTCCGTCCTCACTAAACGACAGCTAATCAGCCACCAACCCATCTTGGTCCCCTCCTAGGTTAAACATCCCAGGAAAGAGCTCCTAAATAGACCCGTGTGCCCCCATCCTTCCAGAATTTGATCATGTTGCCTCTCCCCAGAGAAAACTCAGTGTGTGTGGAAAAAGTCATCCACTCCCTGGCGATATGCTTCCACAAGCCCATACCATGAGCAAAATCCCCCACTACAGGCCCCCATCCCTGCTAAGAGCAACCCCCTATAGCTCCTACAACTCTTCTCGACAACCTATGTTCCTCCCAAGGTAATCTCCACAACCACTTACCTAACAAAGCTCTATTAATATTAACTAAGCACGTCTGCCCCCCCCCCCCCCCCCCCCCCCAATGGGCTTGCAAACCTCCTCCCATCTAACCGCACAAAGCTTAAAGCTATCCTCAGTGCTTCGCCACACAAAGCCCCGCATGAGTTTATCCATATTAAGCCGAACAACCACGGGTAAAGGTAGAATAGACATAAAATAAGTAGGCAGGCTAGACAAGGTACTCTTAATCAGTGTGAGTCTCCCCCCTTTCGATAATAGAGTAAATATATAAAAAGTATCTACATTTTTATATAAAGAATAAGGTAAAAAATTATTATTTAATAGAGTAACTATATAAATAGTATTTACATTTTTATATAAAGAATAAGGTAAAAAGTATTATTTAATAGAAAAAGTATTTACATTTTTATATAAAGAAAAAGGGGCCCTCGCATATTGTTCATATTTTCCCTATTTTTACTTATTCTAGTTCCACTATGTTTTCCCCTATATATAGATCCTACTCCTAGTTTTTTGAAACATTTTTTTCACAATTTTACCCTTTCAAAACCAACCATCTCTAACTTCCTTGGGGAATTTATATAAGTGGTTGGACTTTTTTTTCATCATATTTTAATCTTCAAATGATTAGAACTTTTGATTAACAAATCTTTTTTCGCAAAATTACTATTTTTGAAATCTACTAGTCGAGATGTATCAAACAAGATCCATGAAACATATGAAATTTCAAAGAAAAAAAATTACATAGACAGTAAACTTTACTGTATGCACCAGAAAATGAAATAGTTTTATATCTGTGATATTTTCATAAACAGTAACATTTACAGTGTTAATATTACACACGCATTAAAATTTACCGTGTTCACAAAAAATAAAATGTATATATTTATAAAAAAAATAGATCATGGAGTACATAATATTTCAATGAAAAAATTACACAAACAGTAATATTTACTGTGTACATATTTAAAAATAGAATTAATTAATGGTTGAATAGTCAATTGTAACCCCCTACCTAATACAATACCGGGTGATCAGTCCAATATGAAATTAAACAAGAATATCATCTAGGTTTTTCTTAGCATCACTGTCGAAAACTTTTCAAAACTTACTAACCACCTAGTATCAAAAGATATGGTGTCAAATTTTATCTTTTTATTTAACATCACTAACAACATGCGGAAGAGTATATAGTAAATCATACACACAATCACAAAATCAAACAACAATGAAAATGAATAAACATAATCTTTGTCGTGACAACCACCTACTGCAAATCAAATAACCAAAAATATACACCACAAGAATAATAAACTGAGCACATCATCATTTAGCTCGAAAAAAAGTAATAACTAGGTGACATGCCCGAAATGAAATAATGACTGCATCCTACTCTAGAAATGAAATGACTGAAGCGGCTAAGTCAAAATGCTGCAACATCCACACATGCTACAGCTGCGCAACCCTGGAATAGAGCAATTAGGGTGTCCCTGTGGCTGGACACCTAAAAGGTTTTGAAAATATTTTATAGCAAGGGTTAGAACCCCAAACATTTGAAAATATTTAGCAAGTGAATTTAATTGCAGTAAATGAAAATGCATGAATGTTCTTCATATTTAAGTTAGTGTCGTACAATCTCTTAAGGACCACCTCACCCCTCCACTAATGTGCACACCTAACGTACCTTTACGACTGATCTAGCTATCTACCCTGTAACTAGTCTTATCATGTATATATATACATATCCTACTCTTACCAATACTTGAGACTGAGTGAGTTTAGTATCTGAATTATAAGTTATTAATCACTTTAACTTATTTAAATCTTTTCTCATTTGATCCCATATAATATTCTCATGAATATAACATTCTCACGAGTTATATAATTAATACAATTCTTAAATGTATACACCCGTACATAGATTTGCACCATATATGTGTATTACTATATTACAACATTTACACACATGTCGTAGATATATAATCATCCTCCCGAGTAAGCACTCATCAGGTATTCTCTAAGTGCTATCATCCACGGGTATACTCATAAACCCGAAATCATGACACAATTAGCTACCCGAGTCAGAAAAATAACAATTTATAAACATATTGGAGGCGTCCATAGTTTCCCTCAGAATGAGACCGAATCATACCCAAAACCTCTCATTCTTGATTTCGAACGCTATGAATTGGGGACTATACTCGCCTTACATTCTCTAGCTAGGGGATTCACCCGTATCGCGCAACCTCCCATGATATCATTAGAGCGGGTATGATTTCTTATAAATATTATTCATACAAATATTTATAAATCATACAAATATACTACACATCACCATATATATATATATAAATCAAATTCAGGCTATCCGTGCACTATATCTATAACACTAGCCAAACAATCCCAAGTCTATAAACCGACTTGATATTTAAATAATTCCCACAATTATATATATTTATCACTCAAATTTTGTCACCCAACTAAATCACTCGGACTTGCACCATTAACTGGAAATATCATCAAGTAGAACTTATTTCTCAAATCCCACCTATTAAGGTTACTCCTTTTTATTTTTG
Organism: Sambucus nigra; assembly: GCA_949130495.1. Lineage (NCBI taxonomy): Eukaryota > Viridiplantae > Streptophyta > Magnoliopsida > Dipsacales > Adoxaceae > Sambucus > Sambucus nigra. The sequence continues at coordinate 287,788 of CASBWL010000542.1, forward strand.
AATATTCCTTAATTTTATCATATAACCCTATAATAAATTAATTTGGCTAAACCAGTGCCTAAGACCTCGTAACACTAGCCTCAAAATTATACCCGAGTCAATATTCCGACTCAAATTCAATTAACCACGCATTTATAAATTCTTATTATCTTGGCGTCACCCAATCAACATACGAGGACTCACTTACTTGATCTAATAGTAAAAATAATCAAAATTTGTTATCCCAAAATTATACCCAATCAGTTTCACACAATTATTAATCTAAGGTGCTTAACTCACTCACCTTAGATCTTTAATTCCCTCTAGGGATTCATACTTATCTCCCCATTTCGTAACCCCACAATTTGCGCCAATAGTTATAGCCAGACAAAGAAACAATTCCCAAATAGTAACCCCCTTATCCATTTACACGCAGGCTTCCTAAGTAGTAAACCCCTTAACCATTTACACATAGGGCTGAACAGGGGAAAAGGGGGTTAAGGGTGCTGAAAGTCATCTTCTTTTGAACCAAACCTCCGCCGTTCGAACGAATCTAGACGCCATTCGAATGAAATCCAGGGGAATGTTTTGGATTGGGGGAGACAAGGAGGGGGCGGTTGAGGTTCATAGGCGTAGGGTTGGGGACCATGCGGTTTGGGACCCCAAAGTTTAGAAGGGATCTATAGGATTGGGAGATATAGGAGGCGGAGGAGTTTTACGAATGGATGAGGTTATCAATGGCCTCCATCTTTGGGGGAAGATGGTTGAGGTGGTCGTGCTCTAATGATGGTCTGCTTTTAGTTAAGAGTCATTACCAGGTGTTGAGGGGTCGTGGGGGTGCTCATTTCCGTGGAAGGCCATTTGGAAGAGTCATGCGTCTCCTAAGGTTAGTTTTTTTGTGTGGACTGCTGCCATGCTGGCCATCTTGTCTATTGAGGGGCTCCAAAACGAAGGGAGGAGGTTGACCAGTAGATGTGGATTATGTAAGAAGGAAGAGTAGACAACTAATCACCTTCTTCTACATTGTCGGGTGACTAGGGGCGTTGGGATTTGGTTTACTCTTTATGCAAGATTGCTTGGGTTATGCCTCATACGGTGTGTGAGGTAATGGCGTCTTGGAAGAGGCCTAGGGGTTGGACTGACCCGCAGGTGGCCTAGAGGATGTTCCCACATTGTATTTTTTGGACTATCTGGTAGGAGAGGAATAAGAGATGATTCAAGGGGGTTGCTCCATATCTTTCACGAATTCGGTACTGTTTTCTGAGCCTTCTCCTTACTTGGTATAAGAAAAGGCATGATTCGTCATTGTTTCTCTTTTTTTAGTTATTGAAGGAGTTTCAGGGGCTTGTTTAGTCTGTTTTGGGTATATACCCTTCACTTATTTTCTTGTATACTTCATGTATACGTGATTCCTCCCCCTTGGATAGGTTTGTTTTATTGAATAATTTAATTATAAAAAAAAATCATCGTGCCTTCAAGAATGGGTATCCGCTAGTGTGTGCGTATATATAAATATATATAACAACAAATGTGACAATCCAGTTAATATGTATTATTATATGTAATTCTTATTTCTATATTTTTTTTAATTACGTTCCGTTGACTATTCAATCCTTAATTAGTTCTATTTTTAAAGGTATACACATTAAATTTTACTGTCTGTAATTTTTTTAATTAAAATATTATGTAATCCGTTGACCTTGTTTGATAAATATATGA
>CASBWL010000542.1:289685-388874 GCA_949130495.1 Sambucus nigra
TATGAATTTCATTTTCTTATAAACACCGTAAATTTTATTGTCCGTGTAAAAGTAACATAGTAAATATTACTATTTGTGAAAATGTCACATATATAAAACTATTTAATTTTTCAAGTAAAGTTTATTTTCTGTGTAATTTTTTTTCTTTGAAATTTTATAGGCTTCATGGATCTTGTTTGATAGATCTCAGGGAGCAAATTTCAAAAATAGTAATTTTACAAAAAACATATTTGTCAATAAAAAGTTATGATTTTTTGAAGATTAAAGATAGGATAAAAAAAAGTCCAACCACTTATGTTACTTCCCATAGGAAGTTACGGATGGTTGGTTTTAGAAGGGTAAAATTGTGAAAAAAATAGGAATAGGACCTAGTTTATTGTTGAAAAATAAATAGGACTTAGATGGGAAAAACTTATTCTAATGGGACCAATATATAAATAACTCATATATTAACATAAATATATGAGTTATTTATATATTGGTCCCATTAGAACAAAGTTTCTCAATCTAAGTCCTATTGACTTTTCAACAATTAACTAGGTCCTATTCATAATTTTTTTTACAATTTTATCCTTTTAAAACCAACCATCTATAACTTCCTAGGGGAAGTAACATAAGTGGTTGGACTTTTTTTTCATCCTATTTTTAATCTTTAAATGATCATTACTTTTTATTGACAAATCCACTTTTCGAAAAATTACTATTTTCGAACTATGCTCCCGGAGATTTATTAAACAAGATCTATGAAGCCTTTAAAATTTCAAAGTCAAACATTACACAGACAGTAAACTTTACTATATGCACTAGAAAATGAAATAGTTTTATATCCGTGACATTTTCACAAACATTAACATTTACTTTTTCACTATTACACATACAGTAAAATTTATGGTGTTTACAAGAAAATGAAATCCATATATTTATCAAAAAAGATCCACAGAGTACATAATATTTCTATGAAAAAAATTATAGGGGCAGTAAAATTTACTGTGTACACCTTTAAAATAGAATTAATTAATGGTTAAATAGTCAACGGGACTTAATTAAAAAATCCCAAAATAGGAATTACATATAACAATATATATTAATTGGGTTGTCACATTTGTTATTATATATATATACACTAGCGGAATGCCCGTGCCTAAAGGCACAACGATAATTTTCAAATTACATAATTGCAAAACGACAAAAAAACGTGATTGAAAAATGGTAAAAATTTCGTTCCCCAACAAAATAAATTGTAATTTTAAAAAATTGGTCATAATATCCTTTGTTTATAGGACTATCCGCGCTACTTAACAAATAACAAATAGTCCAACATCATTCAAATAGTCTAAATTCATCAAAAAAATTCACATTTAAGATGAAATATACAACCAAATTCACATTGTGACAATGATCTAACATGATTATATCAAAAAGAAAATCTAAATATAAAAAAATCAAATTAGGATACACACCAATCATTCACATAGTGTGAGAGAGACATCAAATATAAATCCAATTTCCAAATCCAAATTCATAAAATCAATTTCTTTGTATTTAGTTTTCTATAGAAATGAGCTAAAATGGTCGGACGTTAAAATGAAATAACAATATAACATTGATTGGAATGAAACCCAACTGCCTCCGCAAAAACCCCAAAGACCGCCACTACCATTTTTAACCGAATATCAAAATTGCAAATGGAAATTTCTTCAGTCAAAATAACAGTGTAGTATAGTTGATATGTTTTACCGAACTCGAATCAAATGATAGTATCTCATAGCTGATATGTTTGCTAAAACAATGTATTAACTCACAAATATCTGAGTTAATACAGTGTATAATAGTGTAATATTATTAATGATGCAACATTCTCACCATCAGAAAAATGGTGGTCAAGGTATAGAAAGAATCCTCCCAGACACTTTGCCATCACCTTGTACTTTTCCCACATGTTCAGAAGTTCTATTAATTGGGAGCATCATGTTTGTCCATCAAAGCTGCACGATTAGTCATGAGGTGGGTGTTGAACACACTTGAAATAAACAGTCATAAAACTTCATATAATCTTCTAGAGTGAAGAGTACATTAGTTGGGTATCCATCCAGTATCATCTTCAATTTCAAACTGCAATTTTGAAACTATAAAATGATATTACAAACTCAATTTAAACAAAAACATGAGAAATAACAACATTGAAAAGTAAATTAGTCGAGTAATTTATATGATTTTACATTCCCCCAAGTGATAAGAATGTGAATTTTTTTTTGGATGTGTGTGTGTGTGTGGGGGGGGGGGGGGGGGGGGGGGGGCATTGAAGTAGCAAATCTAGTTATAAGTTATGTTTAAGTATGTATGATAGCAAATCCATTTTTTCTTTCTCGTAATGGTCATGCCCTTACTTTCGATGGATCGGATCGATTGCCCAGTCAATCGCATTCTATTGCTGGTGCGTATGCAATGAAACATCATACGACATAACCATAATGATTAGTATTTATCAACCTAACCTATGATCAAAACTAAAAATACAAAGGCAGGAAAAAAAATATGTGCCATACAATTATATAGCCTAACATGCTCAACTGCTTTTGTACCTAAACCAAGTCAGAGAAGCTTGGCTCCCACGCCGATTTTGTTAGTATCTCCGTCACATACATTCTCGAGCTATCTGACGAAATCATCATCAGAGATATTTAACTATGCCTTTATCACAGAGTAAATCTATCTCTAACATTGATAGCAGCAAAGCGATAGGGTGGTAAGTACCCAAAACAACTTGAGCTACAAGCAACAATATTGTTGAAGAAGATGTCAAAAACATTTTTAAGATACCACTCTTACAGATCACCCCATTATCTTCCATTAAGAAACCACCTCCAAGATTTTTATAAAGCAAATATGTGTTCGTAATATTGTTAACGGATAATTATGCATGTATTACTTACAAAACATAATGTGATTGACCCTACTCTAATTCAGAATCTTCACAAACAAATGATTGAACGTATTCTAATTCAGATCTGTAGTGTCTTAGATTCTGAATCAAATGAAATTATTTATCAAGTTCTCAATAGTTAATCCAAGGATTGTCAAATACTACTTTAATAGAGAGAAGAAACCATACCTCAAGAAAAGGATAAGATATGCTCCAGTCACATAAAGGCTGTGATGAGTTCAAAACTATCATCGAGTGCCAACTTTTCAACACCTATTTTAGAGCTCCATTGCTAATCCTCCTATTAATGGAAAACACACAAATATACAATTAAAAATGTAGAAATACAATTCATGAGATAGAAATTAAACCGTGCGAGGATGTTTCATCAACACATTGCAACAACATTAGCCCCCATAATAAGATATGTTTTACAATACTCACACCATTTATACAAAGGAATAAAATAGCAGTACACCCTCAATTGAACACATGACCAAACAAAATTATGCAAGATTATAAACAAGTTCAGAAACTACTATTTTTAATACCAAATAGCGAAAGGAATGTATAACTTCGATGAACTCATGTTCTTCACACCATTAGAGAAAAAGACCCATATATAACTGGGAATTCCTAAATTATTGGATCGGTTCTAAAAGAATGAGTGAAGTTCTAATCATAATATTAGATGATTGTTGATATTATCCCTAATGTAAAAGAAATCTACGCAAATCTAATATCTGCAGTAGCCAGAAAACTTGACTGTGTGGACCCCACATATAATGGAGTGAAGCATATTGAAGTATATATGCAGAGTTGAATCTGCTACCATAAATTTTTATTTCCTAATGAAATTTATGTATGACGATGAAACTTCTTTCCTAGCGGAATGACCGTGCCTGAAGGCACAGAGAAAATTTTCCAACGTATTAAATGTGTATACAATTTAAGTTAATATTTTTTATACACAAATTTGAACAATTTATAAAATTTTGGCAAAATTTCTTTTATTTATAGGTCTATCCAATGTTATGTTACCCAATGTTTCAAACATATAGCATCATGATAACAGATCATTCACAAATTAGAATCACTACTATCTACTATGTAAAAATTTGTGTCACCAAAGCTCATGGTTCCAAGCAAAAAAAAAAAAATGGGACTTTTATCCATACCAAGGAGAGGACAAAGTAACTACTACATAAAAGAAAGGTTCCTAAATAGCCAACAATAGAAGAGTACCAATGGAAACAACATTTTCCCTAATGTGATCATTCGAGGCCAAAGACTCCTTGTGGTTTCTTACTCTCTTCATAACAACTTCCTTCCTTTTTTCTTTATTTTGGGAAAATTGCAAATAAACACTTTACTATTACACTGACTGCAATCAAGTATCTGAAGAAAAAAAAAGTCATGAACATCTCAAACGATTTTTTTTAAATTAGACTCTATGCGTCACTAAAAAACAGACTTTCAACGAAATTTTTAAAAGCATTGAGCAAGTATCATTTCAAACTAAAAACAACACTGAACAAGTTTATCACCTCAAACTAAGATAACAGTCAGCAAACTAAAACTAATCATAGTTCATAATTATTGTAAAAAATATCCAACTTTTCAAATCATTTCCCAAGTCTTTTAACTCTAGAAGCATGATTTACAACTTGAAAGCTTTAAAAAAAATATAAACAATTATTTGTAAAATTGTTAACCACGCAACATAAATAAATTCAAAATGTTAAACATTAAAACTTCAAAATTTTGTACTTTCAAACAGTCAAGAAAACTCTAAAGGGAAAAGGATGATGGTGTCTAAAACTTTGGAGGCAATGGGATAGAAAACCTATCAACATAAAAAAAAATATAAATTGTAAGTATTGTTAACACTATTTGTTTCAAAAAAGGAAATGTTAAGAATCATTCATCGTAAGCATGACAGCTAGCCACATCATAACTAAATAACTAACTGATCCGATTGAATAAGTTGGCTATCATGGTTCTTTTCTAACTGATCCTACTGAATAACTGAATAGCTGATCCATCTGAATAACTGAATAGCTAATCCGACAAAATAGCTGAAGTTGTTACATAGAAAAATATTTATTTTCATGTCTAAATTTGATGATTATTGGCAAATTATTTGATGATTATTTGCATTGGTGACTTGATGATTATTGGGTATAACATGTCGAGTAGAATATTTTGATGATTATTCACAAATAATCCATCTAGTAGAAGGCATCCAAGCGGGCAATCGGTTAGCTTCAATGTTTGAGATTTGGGAATTCGTTGTGCATAAAGTCATAAAATAGTGACAACAACTTCAAACAGGACACTTACATCTTGGCTACTTCAATAACCCCTTGTCGGCAGGTCAACTCGAAAAGTTTTCTTTTTTCAATCTCTCTGACAATAATATCATTTAACTCAATATTAATACATCACTTAGATTTATAACCATGATGAAATTGATATCAATAATGTAGCAAAAAAATAATATTTTAAATCATGTAATGAATATTATCATGGCTCGATTAAGAGATCTTCTTGATAAAAAAACTCACATATATCAGGACCTTCTCAATCGTAATGACACATTACTGTGGTGATAAATTCGGGTCAAGATCTTCTCAATCATTCATAAATTTAGGTCTGCAAACCATGATCTTCTCAATTTTGTTCAGATTTAATCGCAACACGGATATTACACCTCAATCAAAGTTTGTAGCTAACAATATTAGTTGAAATGTAAAAGAGGGTAGAGGTGGAATCTCAAGGATGGTTAGTTCAATAAATGCAATCCACTTGAACTCGGAAAAAATATTAACACCATAGAAAGATATATAATATTGTCAAGAAATACATATTCCCTTATTCCATTTGATTTCATGATAAAACAAATAAATGTATACAAACTTATAGAGGAAATGAAGACCCAGACATACACGTTTTTTTAAATTACCACTTAAGTAAAACCTCTCTCAATTTAAGATCTCATGAGTCAAGTCATTCATTAAACCAGCCCCATATTTGTATCTGTCAAAATAGTTTAAAAATTAAAAAATTTAGGAAGATACCTGGAAGTGCATTGGATACTTAAATATTTGAAAAATAAACTACAAATATACAATTGGTTTGTGATTTTCACACTATCACTCTTTAACTAATACACAACACACCATATTGAATGTTCAATATCTTGTCATTCTGAGTACCAAATGGGTTGGAGTTGACTCTAATACCAGTATCAGTAGTTGCAACATCAGTAACCTAACAAAACCGAGTAAATATATAGCTTTAAAGTTAACATGAATGTAATGGAATATTTTAAACATGAGCATGTTTAATACATCTCTTTTAGTAATATATGTGACATGAGAATGTTTAGGAAGCTGCTTTCAATCTCGGGAAGGGTTGTTACACAGAGTGAGCAGTTCCCATAATCTATCAAAGTTGTAAAGCATCAATATATGATATGGTAAAACCATGAAAACAAGAAAATTAAAATAATCACAATGATGAATTCAAATGCTTAGAAAGGTAAACCTTTTCTAATCACAATACATTTTTGATGAATTCAGTTTGATATATGTCTTTTTAATAGATTCTGAATCCAAATTGAAAAAAAATAAAAATGTTAACGGGGTAATAAAGAAGCATAAAAAAAAATTAACCCAAATTTTACAGGGCCAAATATACACACTAATTTAAGGCAAAACAAAATACAACAGTTAAAAAATAGCTAGCACATAAAATAGGACACAAAAGATAATACATAAACTCGCAACGGAAAATATTTTCAAAAGAAAGCACAAATGTACACACGAACGGAAACAACTGATTTTTAGTTCGACATGTGAACACCCAAAGCCAACATAATATTTAAGAGATTGTTTATCTAGAAGAAAAACACATTTTCAAAACATACAATTCTCATAAATATCGGATTTGACATAAAATGATAATTAGGAACACTTTAAAATAGGAAATGGCAAAAAGTAGCCTTAGTTTACAACAATAGTTTAATCTACTAAACTGACACCAATTGGAGACTTTGTAAAGATGCGTTAACCAATTTATAATAGTTATCACATAGGATGACCGTAACATATAATTGGTACGACCATAACATAGGATCTACAGGGCTAAAAGCACCAAAAATCATATGTACTACGCCCATGCAAAACCGATACTTTGTGTTAAACTTGGTGTTATGCCCTTACAAAACTCAAAACTAGAGTGTAGCGCCGATAAACATGTCAATAAAAATAGAGAATTCAAACAAACATAATGAAAACCCTAGTCTAAAATCTAGGAACTAATTTTGAGCAATACATATACCAAGTATGCAAAAGCATAGAAAACTATACAAAAAAAAAAAAAAATCCCAAAACGTAAGAAATGAAATAACAAAGAAAGAAAATATGACTACAATAATTAAAGTGAGATAAATCAACCTCATTTGAGCTCCAATGGTGTATACTTGTTGCAAAAAAAATATTGCGAGTATAACCAAAAAATTTCAAAAACCCAGATCTGTGGTTGTGGGTGTGTAAAAAAGAGTTATAAACATAGTGTGTGCATGTGTGAGAGGGAGAGAGAGGGAGAGAGAGAGAGAGGTGGAGGGTGAGAGAGAGACTATATGAGGGTGATATCTATGAAGGCTGAGGGCAGCAATGGAAGGCGGTAGAGGATGAGGGTTTGTGTTTGGATGGAGCAAAAATGGGTGAGGGACAGAATGAGGAAGAGTCGCAGGGTTTGGCCAATGAGTGAAAGGGATCTGGACCCTTCTTTTTTGAGTGACGTGGCTTAATGTTGGGTCTGAGAGATCGTCACATCTGTGCTGGTTTGATGCTAAGAAGAGGTTTGTACGCACGGGCGGACCTAGCTGGTTCTGAAGGTGGCCCCACCTAGGTTTTTCGGAATTTTTTCCCAGGGTATAGGCTATTTTTTTGGAACTTTGTGTAATATTTGATAATAGAAGGTGTAAAGATTTTGGGGCAAAAATGAAAATACTCTTATCTTATTTCTATACATACACAACAACACGCGTTTTTTTAGCCTAACAGTCCTCTTCTCCTCTTTCTCACTCACCCCGAGTCACCCGTCCACATGATCCTTCTCCTCTCCAACAGCGGCTGCGCATCACAGCTGCTCCGAACCTCCAGCCCTCTCCTCCTATGTTGTGCAACTACTCCTCTGTCTCCCTCCTCCATCCATCTACTCCTCTGTTTCCCTTCGCCCTCTACTCTCCTGCTGTGCAGCTGCCAGTTGCTGAATCTCTCCACTCCGACCGGTGGCCTTACTTCTCTCTCCGTCTCCGCCTTCTCAAGTGCAGCTCCGCTCTCAGTGGCGGAGCCATATCCTCCTCTCTAGTTCTAAGAAGCAAGCAGGCAGGTAAACATCCATCTGATTGAGTTCTTGACATTTTTGTTGGTTGAAATTGTTATTTTTTTTTTACATTCTTGAGTTCTTGACATTGTTAATTTATTGTACAAACATTGAAAAAATAGTTTATTGTAAAAATTAGTTTATTGAAAAAACTAATTTTTGATATTGTTAGTTTAATCTAAAAATTATATTGTTGAAATTAGTTTAATGTAAAAACATTTTTAGTTTATTGTAAAAACATTGAAAAAAATTAGTTTGTTATAAAAATTAGTTTATTGAAAAAACTAATTTTTGACATTGTTACTTTAATCTAAAAAATAGACTGTTGAAATTAGTTTATTGTAAAAACATTGTTAGTTTATTGTAAAAGCATTGAAAAAAATTAGTTTGTTATAAAAATTAATTTATTGAAAAAACATTGTTATTTAAATCACGATAAAAAACATTTTCGCCCACCCTTTGCTAAGATCCTGGGTCTGCCACTGTGTGGGCGTCTTTGTGTGTGTGTGTGTGTGTGAGAGAGACAGAGAGAGAGAGAGAGAGAGATAGAGAGAGAGAGAGAGAACATGAACTTATTAAACTTATATGCCGCAATAGACTTATATTCTTATGTTTAAAAATATAGATTATGCACCTTTAGGACTTGAGATAATATTGATTATGGATATAGGACATCAAACCTTTTTTTCCATTTTTAGTCCCTATTTTTAAACTATCGACTGACGTGGCATGCTGTGATTGGTTGACGATTTATGGATATAGGTCCGCACCAACGGTTTTATTTAAAAATAGGGACTAAAAGTATAAATGAAATATTTGTTGTCCTATTTTCAGAATACATATTACAATATGTCCTAAATTTACAAAGCCCGTTAAAAATAATGTGTATGTACACCCTCGTGATTTATTTATGTAAAAGAATTTGATGTTGTACATTATATATATATATATAAATAATGCTCCTGTGTGGACTAGTTCACATTTTAAGAATGCGGATCGAACATGTGTCATCCACACTCTCTCTTTTCTGGTTTCACCACCTAGTGACCCATGTCCGGTCCGCATTGTCAAAATGCGAACTAGTCCGCATAAGAGGGGGATTGTATATATATATATATATATATATATATATATATACAAACAAAGTCTTGTGCACACTAAGTTTGCACATCATTTTTTTAAAATAGCAAAACAAATATTTTTGATCTAATTTTTTTATGTGATATTTAAACATTTCAAAGGGCCCAATAAAAAAAATCAGCTCAGAAAAATGTTTTTTACTATTTTTAAAAAATTGATCAAACTTTTGCTTTTTTTAAGTACTTTAAAAGTTGCGAAAGTTTCACCGATTTTTTAAAAATAGCAAAAAAAGTTTTTTTGAGCTGATTTGTTTTATATGGGTCCGTTGTAATGTTTAAATATCTCATTAAAAAAATCAACTCAATTTTTTTTTAATATTTTAAAAAAATTGGTGTGTGCTAGTACATGTGCAAACATAGTGTGCACATGAGCGTCTCTCTTTCTCTCTCTCTCTCTCTCTCTCTCTATATATATATATATATATATATATATATATATATATATATCAACCGATTTTTTTTTTTTTGGGGGGGGGGGGGGGGGTTGGTGGGGTGTAAACAAAGCATCACAGGACTTTCAAACACTGACTTGGGTTATGAAACAAGTGTATAACCTTAAAACCATTTCCAAACAACCCGAGGCTTTTTGTGAAATTTTCATATGAAATTCTGGAGGGCATTGAATAAATGCCCATTATGTTTGTAACGTGCCTTTGGTATGAAGTGAAGCCTATTCCATTAAATCAATTCCACGAAAAAAGGACTAAAGTCCTATTCGACACAATGTTTCCACACGAAAAGGACTGCTTATGTTTCTTCTCTCCATAAAGACATATGTCATATGGTCCATCCATCATAAATACTAGAATATTCCATTTTGATAATAATGGTGAAGGAATCTAAATAACTTGTAAGTGGAATCAATTCCAACCCATTGAGTGGCCTATTATGTAATTGTTCTTATCTCTTCTTGTGTAGGTTTATGTTTGTGACTTTATATTAATTTTATTTATCATATATTTGGTCATCTGCCTCTCTAACCATTATCAAAAAAATTGTAAGAGAGGGATCTTAAGTATTTAGTCCAATTTATAAAGAATTATTTGTTGTCACTCTAATCTTTTTTTTTTAAGTTTTTGGTGTTATTATAACCAATACGAGCCAAGCGTCATTCTCTGCAAAAAGAAATATGTGCGGTTACAGTGGAGTTATAGGCGATTTTAAGTGATTATGGAACTTATTACAGTTCAAAAAATACATGAGAGTGGAGTTTAGTAAATCTTTGTAGATGGACATAAAATAAAATAAAATCCCTAAAAAAATTAAGATAAGTGTTCGTCGACATCACATATTAAAAATCAAACCATGCCATTTTGGTTTTAAAAATATTATATTATCATATTACTTTTTCATTAGCAAAAACTAAAATTATAAAAATCGTGCATGTTGTGTAAGACATTACAAAAATTACTATACAAAATATAAAGTACTAAAGTTGCAATGGCAAAATAGATTCAAAATGCTAGAAATATTAAATTCGTATTGTCTTTATTAATTTCTATCATTAATTGGAGAATACATCACAACCACCACTAAAATTCTAATCTATATCTATTATATACCTCTAATACGATAATATTAGAGGTTTTAAGAGGTCATTAATGCATTTAACTTTAAGTGAATAGACTCCTATCGTGAGAAACCATATAAGTCCATTCGATACCTCTTTCGAAACTCCCCATCTTCCAAGGAAATCTAAGCATTCCTCTATTTGAAATCGCTAAATTGTTTAACCTTTCCCTCTTCCATCTATTTGTATGGTTTCATTACTGCTATGGAATATGTAAAGATTGGCTCATTCTGTATATATTTGGAGATTTGTAGAAATGTAATGTGCCGGCTTCCTTTCGGTTTCGTTTGTGACCTATTGAGTATTTGGAATCGTTCAATCACAGGTTATTTGTGGCCATCCCCCGATCCGATCTTCGCGGTGGGCAAACACGTGGTGGAGGATCCTAGGTCCCACGCGTCCCTCTCGGGAGCGCTTCAGCCGACATCATTTGGGTGAGGTAAAAATGTAGAGAGATTAGAATCGCCAGTCTATTTTACTCAAAACAGACAAAAGAAAGGGAGCCATCCCGAAGGACATCATCCAACGACATACTGATGCATACGAAACTAAAAATGATTCAAAAAGGGTCCGGAGGCTAAGTTACGAAATGGTAAGGTGTTAGGCACCCATTCCGCCCTTTCGGTCTCTCATGGATTTTTGTTATTTTCCTTCATTTTCCCTGTGATATGTGTGCACGTGTAGACGCTGTGGAGATAGGAATCATCGACTTGCTGTAATACCCCGTACTTTTGGCTATATTTATTTATGGGATTAATTAATTAATTGTGTATTAATTAGAAATTAATTCGGGTTATAAATACTAATGTGATGCGAATTGGTATTTGATTATGTGCATATATGATTATATATGAATTTGAAATTTTGGAATTTGTCGTGAGATTTATAATACGGCAAATTGGGAAATTTTGTTGAGACGCGTGGGACCACCGCGTCACGGTGTAATATTTTGATTATTAAAAGTGAATTTAAAATCTATAATCCGTATGGTCATTTTGAGTGCGTCAACGCGTCCGGAAGGGTCGAAATAGTCAGAAAACACTAGCCGGGGGTTTAGTTTGGGTCCCGGGGTATTTTTAGGCCATACCGGCACCATAAAGGGTATTTTGGTAATTTTACATTTTGAGGAATTAAAAGTGACGAAAATTGAGAGTTGTAATCTGTTAAGGAATTGACCCAACCAACCCTTATTAACCCAACAAGCTACGGAGGTTTATTAAATTAGGTTTTCATAAGTTTCCCCAAAGCAAACCCTAGCCACCATAGCCTTTTGGAGAAGAAAGCTTGGAGAAGGAAAGAAAGAGGAGGAATTCTGCAGAAAATCTGCAGAAAGAGCTTACAAATCCAACACCAGATTCAGAGACAATCAAGGCAAGTGATTTATTCCATTTAAATTTCGGAGAATGCTTCTTCCATGTTAGATTATTCAAAAACTTTGTGTGTTCTTGGAAGATAATGAAAAACCCATAAGATTGGAGTTATTAGTTTAAATTTTGGGATATAGGTTGCATGTAGAATGTTACTGGAAGATCGTATTAAGAGAATTACTGACTTTTGTTATACCAAAAACGGATTTAAGATGAAGTTTATGAATGTTCTTAAGATAAATTGGAAAACTAGGTTTTTGATGAAGATTGATTCATATGTAGCCTTTAGTTGTTGAATTATTGGTTTGTGGACGTTAGTAATATTGTAGGATGGTTATATGACATTACTATAACGTTATATTAGAGAATCATGCTATAAAAATAAGTTTTGGGATGGTTTCAAATCTGCAAAACGAAGCAGTCCGTAGCCATACCTGTGCGATCGATCGATCGACATTCATCAGTCGATCGATCGACCACAATCGATCGATCGAAGGTCAAGGTCGATCGATCGACCTTCCCAGAATGAGTAAAATTTTCCTTAATCTGATTTTAATGGTGGTAAACCTCGGAGAATATGTTTGTAGATTATGAATACCCTCACCCTTAAGGAAGACCAGTAGGTGTGATTATTATAGTGGACTTTAATTAGAATGCAATTCGAGGAATTATTCTAGATTATTGAAATTCGTTAGTGAGGTAACGTTTGGGTTAATAGTGTAAAATTGTGTAATTTGATGAAATAAGGTTTGTAGCAGAAGTAAAGACCTTAGGAATAAAAATGTTATATTTGGGAATAATCGGAACCTAATAATCTATTATAGATAGGTTTTAAGGATAAGGGACTACGGCGTGAGACGTGTCGGCAATTTAACTTTATATTAACGGGAGACTTGAAAAATATAAGTTTGGAAATGGTATAATGATGTAGAGTATTACAATTATACTACGGTGATTACTAAGATGCGTGTATACTTAGTATTGATATAGTATTTGTGTGTATGACATACCTACCATACTTGCTATCACGGGAGGTTTGCGTTCGCTTAGGACCCTCTAATCCTTGTGTGCCTACGGGGGGGGGGGGGGGGGGGGATTTAGACTGGTACCTTGATGAACATAGGTCAGAGAAAGACTTATTGGGATGTTAATAAGTCCGCTGATCGTGGGAGCGTAGGTATGTACGTGACCCATGTGATGTGACTGTGTTCGCCTCCATTATTTGTGATGTTGTTATCTGTGAACTATTCCTGAGAGATTCGGAATATGTAATCCTTATGTACGTGATGTACCGGGATGGATAACAGAGTATGTGTGCACCGCAGCTTAGTTCTCGGGGTGCTTGTATTGTATATTTATGATGTGAATAATATACGCTTAATTAATGAGAACCTTCATGTTAATGTTGAGAATATAATTACGGTATTGTTTCGAGAAACATAATGGGTTCGCTAGTAGTATTATATATGGCATATTGTACACTTGAGTTTACCTTACACCCCTACTTACTTACGAGCGTTATATGTTAATAGAACCAAGTAGTAACGGTAGGTCCTATGATAGTCTAGCTAGTTATTATGTCACTTAGCTAGTGGGTTATGTCGTTATAGATGGGTACTTACGTTAGGAGTGCACAGTTAGACGAGAGGTGAGAATATCATGTGAGTGCACGTCCTAACATGTACTTTGCATTTAATGTTTTAAATGTTTTTAAAGCACTTGCAGGTTTTTAAAATAACTCCACATTCGGGCTCTGACCCGTTTGCTTTTCAAATCTATTTTTCTTGTAAAACCATTTTAGGTGCCCAGCCACAAGGACACCAAGCATAGGATTCTCATTCAGGTGACGAGCTGTAGCTGTTTGTGGAAGCTACAGGGATTTGCATGTAGACGCTTCTATCTTTTGGATTCCAGAGTCACTATCTATCAGTTGTAGGGCATGTTGCCCAATTCTATTAGACATCTTTTACGTTTCAGTTTTCAGACTCTAGCATGTATTGCTCAGTATTCAGTTTTAGTTATTTACTTCAGTTTACTTATCAGTTGTGGGATTTGTATTGAGGAGTTTTCCTCCAGAGTTTATTTACACTTTGTGATGGTTATTCGTTTCATTTCAGTATGGTGAATGGTGTTATTTAGTTATTCATTACTCTTGTTAAATGTTAATCAGATTTAATAAAATTTGGCACTTACTTTTTAAATACTAGGTGGTTAGTAATCTTTAAAATGTTTTCGACAGTGATGCTATTAACTGAGCCAACTTGGCATTTTGAATTAATTTAATAAAGGAGTAGCTACCCGGTATTTAATTAGTCGGGGTGTCACAGGTGGTATCAAAGCATCAGGTTCTAGTGTCCTTTAGGATCTGTACGGCTATTATGCTTTCCGCTACGTTTCTTTGATATAGAGCCCTATATTTTAGGACTGTTGTACTCTTTTGTGTATGCTTCGTTCTTCAGCTATTTTAAGTTTATAAACAGCGAACTTATAAACTTTGTTCTTATTTCAGATGCCTCCACGACGTGCACGACGAGTTCCCAGGGATGCAACGCCCGAACCCCAGCCCGCTCTAGTTCAGGGCTTGATGAACGCCGCTGAGGTTGCAGCTATAGTAGCCCAAGCGGTAAATGCCGCGATTGCCATTGTTCAGCAGGCACCACCTCAGGCGCCGGTTGCCGTGCCAGTTCAGGCAAATGCATTCCTGTCTGCTTGGGAGCGTGTACGTGACGCTTTTCAGAAAGCGCATCCGCCAGAGTTTGCAGGCAGCTCAGATGTGGTAGTCTCGATCCAGTGGAGGAAAGATATGCAGAGGCACTTGAGGATGCATGAGTGCACGGATGTTCAGAAGCAGGTGCTAGCTACTTTCAAGCTAGTTGGATCTGCGCTACAGTGGTGGGAGTCTATTACCACCGCGGAGGAGAGGGATACCCTCACGATTCAGGAATTCTGGGTGCGGTTCGACCGCAAGTACTTTCCGTCGGCTGTTCACACAGAGATGAGGAGAAAGCTGATGAGTCTGAAGCAGGAAGGCAAGACAGTGGCCGAGTATGAGGCCGAGTTTACTAATCTGTTGAATATCGTCCCGGATGAGATACCAACAGAGAAGAAGAAAATTGAGAAGTTCACAGACGGGTTGAATTGGAGGATCCGTCAGCATCTGCTAGGGAACCTATCGTTGGCCACTTATTCTGATGTGGTTAACGCTGCATTGTTACACTGCCAGGACCACCGATTTCATATGGCCGAGGGTAAAAGGTCTGGAGAGTCTAGCCATCAGGGCAGGACTGGAGGACATGGTGCCAGCGGGGCACAATCTGGTCAGGGGCAGAGACAGACTGAGCAGGGTTCGCAGCAGGGGGATAATAAGAGATTCCGGTCTGGGAACTACAGACAGGGACAGGGAGGTTTCCGTCAGGGCCATCAGGGTCCAAACGGCCATCAGGGCCAACAGGGACAGAATGGGCAGCAGTTTCATCAGGGCCAGCAGGGCCAAGGGAGGAATGGTAACGTCCACCAGGGCCGGGGACAGCAGGGGCAGAGGGGAGGGAACTTCCCAGGGAAGTGCTTCATTTGTGGCAAGACCGTCCATAAGCGACAGGATTGTCCGGATCGGGGCAGGGACCCACAGCAGCAGCAGCAGGGTGCTCGCCAGGAGCCACAGAGGCCTATATTTCCCGCCGCTCTCCCCGCACCGCCGCAGATTATTCCAGCACCTCAGCAGGGGCAGCTACAGTACGGACGTGTCTACAACGTCAACCAGGCTGCAGTTCCACAGGCACCGCCCGCGATTGAGGGTACGTTTCCTATCCATGGCACTATGGGTCGGGTGTTATTTGATACGGGTGCTACACATTGCTTTATTGCTGCACACTTCGCGAAAGCTTTAGGATTGTTAGCTACGGCAGAGAGCACAGTGACGTGTGTCGACTCACCATTGGGGAGTGGGTCACTTATTTTCTTTATATGCCGGGGAGTGGGGGTAGAGATTGGTGGTTTGGTATTGCCTGCAGACATGTTAGTGTTAGACATGCATGTTCACGATGTGATCATCGGTATGGATTGGCTCGTTGCATATAGGGCCATGATTGATTGCTTCAGCGGAAGCATTGTTTTTGCCATTCCGGGGCAAGAGATGTTTGTAGTGGCGATGCCTCGCCCAGAGGGAGGATCGACCGCTCATCTGTATTACATTGAGGAGGATACCTCTAAGGAGGTTGTGATTCCTTTGGATTCGATCCCGGTTGTCAGGGAGTATTCAGATGTGTTTCAGGAGATACCAGGCCTACCACCCAGTCGAGAGATAGACTTCGTTATAGATTTGCTACCGGGTACGAGACCTATAGCACGTGCACCGTACCGTATGGCTCCAGCTGAGATGCGAGAGCTACGGGATTAGATAGAGCAGCTGTTAGGGCAGGGCTTTATTCGCAGGAGTACCTCACCTTGGGGCGCTCTAGTTTTGTTTGTGAAGAAGAGGGACGGTTCACTGAGATTGTATGTGGACTACCGAGAGTTGAATAAGGTCACGATACGGAATAAATATCCGTTGCCTCGAATCGATGACTTATTCGACCAGTTGAGAGGAGCTTCTTTCTTCTCGAAGATTGATTTGAGATCGGGGTACCATCAGTTGCGCATCAGGGAGGAGGATGTCTCGAAGACTGCGTTCTTGTCGAGATATGGTTCTTACGAGTTTTGGGTTATGCCTTTCGGCTTGACCAACGCTCCAGCAGTGTTTATGGACTTGATGAACAGAGTGTTTAGAGATTTCCTAGATCAGTTTGTCATTGTCTTCATTGATGACATTCTGGTTTACTCTCAGACAGAGGAGGAGCACGCCGAGCATTTGAGGCAGGTTTTGCAGACACTTCGTCAGAACGAGTTGTATGCAAAATACGAGAAGTACGGGTTTTGGTTGAAGGAAGTCCAGTTCTTGGGTCACATCATTTTAGATCGGGGAATATCTGTTGATCCGGGGAAAGTGTCCGCGGTGAGGGAGTGGGGGCAGCCCACGACACCAACGGAGATTCGTAGTTTCTTGGGCTTAGCAGGATACTACAGGAGGTTTATTCGGGGATTCTCGGAGATAGCAGGTCCTTTGACACATCTGACTCGTAAGGGTGTGCCCTACATCTGGAGTGACGCCTGTCAGTTGGCATTCGATGAATTGAAGGACAAGTTGACTTCAGCACCTGTGTTAGCATTGCCGAGAGCGGGAGTTGAGTATTTGGTTTACACCGACGCGTCTTTGCAAGGACTTGGAGGTGTGTTACAGCAGGAGAGACAGGCCATAGCTTATGCTTCCCGTAAGCTTAAGCCTCATGAGAAGAATTACCCCACGCATGATTTGGAGTTGGCAGCAGTGGTATTTGCCTTACGGATCTGGAGGCACTATCTTTTGGGGGAGAAGTTTCAGCTGTTCACGGACCACAATTCACTACAGTATTTGTTCACGCAGAAGGAATTGAATATGCGACAACGTAGGTGGCTTGAGTTTGTGAAAGACTACCAGTTCGACATCCAGTACCACCCGGGTAAGGCTAACGTGGTAGCAGACGCGTTGAGTCGTAGGCCAACAGATGAGGTGGCTGAGGTGTGGAAGGCAAAGTGGAAGGAATTGGGACACCAGGATGCAGTGGCCCGATCTTTCATGTCTGTGATGACCGTTACACCGCAGATTGTCACAAAGGTAGTACGGGCACAGGCTAATGACTCGTTCTGTCAGGAGCAGATAGTTCGATTACTTGCAGAGGGAGCCGAGTCCTATACCGTCAGCTCAGACGGGGGATTACGCTTCAATGGGAGATTGGTGGTTCCGGAAGGAGAAGAATTGCGACATGAGGTGATGGCAGAGTCGTACGGCTCACGGTTCGCGGTACATCTCGGAGGGGACAAAATGTACCAGGACATGAGACGCCAGTATTGGTGGAGCGGTATGAAGAGAGATATCGCTGAGTTCGTTTCGAAATGCGCCACTTGTCAGCTTGTAAAAGTGGATCATTAGAGACCAGCAGGATTGTTACAGCCGTTGGAGGTTCCGATGTGGATGTGGGAGAGCATATCCATGGACTTTATCACGGGGTTGCCTACGTCGCAGAGGGGTCACGACTCCGTTTGGGTAATTGTGGACAGGTTGTCCAAAGTCGCTCACTTCTTACCCGTAAGGACTGACTACACTACGGGACAGTATGCCCAACTCTTCATTTCAGAGGTTGTGAGACTTCACGGTGTACCCCTGAATATCGTGTCTGACAGAGACAAGATATTTGTTTCGAGGTTTTGGGAGAGTTTCCAGGAGGCAATGGGCACGGAATTGCGGTTGAGTACGACTTATCATCCGCAGACCGATGGGAAGACAGAGCGCACCAATCAGATGTTGGAGGACATGCTACGCATGTGCATTATTGACTTCGGGGGTGGATGGGAGCAGTACCTTCCACTGGTGGAGTTTGCTTACAACAAATCCTATCAGTTCACTATTGGCATGGCTCCGTTTGAGGCGTTGTATGGTAGACCTTGTCGTTCCCCAGCATGTTGGTTGGAGGTGGGGGACAACAAACTACTTGGGCCGGAAGTGATTCAGGACACTTCGGCAAGGATTGAGCTGATTCGGAGTCGCATTCGGGTAGCTCAAGACAGGCAGAAGAGTTATGCTGATGCGAAGAGATTTTTCAGAGAGTTCCAAGTGGGGGACCAGGTTTTACTTAGAGTATCTCCTATGAAGGGGATTATGCGTTTCGGGAAGAAGGGGAAGTTGGCACCGAGGTATGTGGGGCCGTTTCCTATTATTGAGCGGATCGGACCGGTTGCGTACAGACTTGGGTTACCGGAGCATCTACATCGGATTCACGATGTGTTCCATATTTCCTCTCTAAGGAAATATCTTAGAGATAATTTGGCTCATTCTCACATTGCTGTGGAGGACATCGATCTCCAGCCGGATAGCTCCTACGAGGAGGGGCCGATTGCTATTTTGGACCGAAGCGAGAGGAAACTGCGGTCAAAGATAGTCCCGTTAGTGCGTGTTCAGTGGCGACATCACAATGTCGAGGAGTCCACATGGGAGCGCGAGGATGAGATGCGCGAACGTTATCCAGAGTTATTTTTAGCAGGTACTTTCTAGTTTCGAATTTCGGGACGAAATTCAGTTATTAGGGGGGAAGTATGTAATACCCCGTACTTTTGGCTATATTTATTTATGGGATTAATTAATTAATTGTGTATTAATTGGAAATTAATCCGGGTTATAAATACTAATGTGATGCGAATTGGTATATGATTATGTGCATATATGATTATATATGAATTTGAAATTTTGGAATTTGTCGTGAGATTTATAATACGGCAAATTGGGAAATTTTGTTGAGACGTGTGGGACCGCCGCGTCACGGTGTAATATTTTGATTATTAAAAGTGAATTTAAAATCTATAATCCGTATGGTCGTTTTGAGTGCGCCAACGCGTCCGGAAGGGTCGAAATAGTCAGAAAACACTAGCCGGGGGTTTAGTTTGGGTCCCGGGGTATTTTTAGGCCATACCGGCACCATAAAGGGTATTTTGGTAATTTTACATTTTGAGGAATTAAAAGTGACGAAAATTGAGAGTTGTAATCTATTAAGGAATTGACCCAACCAACCCTTATTAACCCAACAAGCTACGGAGGTTTATTAAATTAGGTTTTCATAAGTTTCCCCAAAGCAAACCCTAGCCACCATAGCCTTTTGGAGAAGAAAGCTTGGAGAAGGAAAGAAAGAGGAGGAATTCTGCAGAAAATCTGCAGAAAGAGCTTACAAATCCAACACCAGATTCAGAGACAATCAAGGCAAGTGATTTATTCCATTTAAATTTCGGAGAATGCTTCTTCCATGTTAGATTATTCAAAAACTTTGTGTGTTCTTGGAAGATAATGAAAAACCCATAAGATTGGAGTTATTAGTTTAAATTTTGGGATATAGGTTGCATGTAGAATGTTACTGGAAGATCGTATTAAGAGAATTACTGACTTTTGTTATACCAAAAATGGATTTAAGATGAAGTTTATGAATGTTCTTAAGATAAATTGGAAAACTAGGTTTTTGATGAAGATTGATTCATATGTAGCCTTTAGTTGTTGAATTATTGGTTTGTGGACGTTAGTAATATTGTAGGATGGTTATATGACATTACTATAACGTTATATTAGAGAATCATGCAATAAAAATAAGTTTTGGGATGGTTTCAAATCTGCAAAACGAAGCAGTCCGTAGCCATACCTGTGCGATCGATCGATCGACATTCATCAGTCGATCGATCGACCACAATCGATCGATCGAAGGTCAAGGTCGATCGATCGACCTTCCCAGAATGAGTAAAATTTTCCTTAATCTGATTTTAATGGTGGTAACCCTCGGAGAATATGTTTGTAGATTATGAATACCCTCACCCTTAAGGAAGACCAGTAGGTGTGATTATTATAGTGGACTTTAATTAGAATGCAATTCGAGGAATTATTCTAGATTATTGAAATTCGTTAGTGAGGTAACGTTTGGGTTAATAGTGTAAAATTGTGTAATTTGATGAAATAAGGTTTGTAGCAGAAGTAAAGACCTTAGGAATAAAAATGTTATATTTGGGAATAATCGGAACCTAATAATCTATTATAGATAGGTTTTAAGGATAAGGGACTACGGCGTGAGACGTGTCGGCAATTTAACTTTATATTAACGGGAGACTTGAAAAATATAAGTTTGGAAATGGTATAATGATGTAGAGTATTACAATTATACTACGGTGATTACTAAGATGCGTGTATACTTAGTATTGATATAGTATTTGTGTGTATGACATACCTACCATACTTGCTATCACGGGAGGTTTGCGTTCGCTTAGGACCCTCTAATCCTTGTGTGCCTACGGGGGGGGGGGGGGGGGGGATTTAGACTGGTACCTTGATGAACATAGGTCAGAGAAAGACTTATTGGGATGTTAATAAGTCCGCTGATCGTGGGAGCGTAGGTATGTACGTGACCCATGTGATGTGACTGTGTTCGCCTCCATTATTTGTGATGTTGTTATCTGTGAACTATTCCTGAGAGATTCGGAATATGTAATCCTTATGTACGTGATGTACCGGGATGGATAACAGAGTATGTGTGCACCGCAGCTTAGTTCTCGGGGTGCTTGTATTGTATATTTATGATGTGAATAATATACGCTTAATTAATGAGAACCTTCATGTTAATGTTGAGAATATAATTACGGTATTGTTTCGAGAAACATAATGGGTTCGCTAGTAGTATTATATATGGCATATTGTACACTTGAGTTTACCTTACACCCCTACTTACTTACGAGCGTTATATGTTAATAGAACCAAGTAGTAACGGTAGGTCCTATGATAGTCTAGCTAGTTATTATGTCACTTAGCTAGTGGGTTATGTCGTTATAGATGGGTACTTACGTTAGGAGTGCACAGTTAGACGAGAGGTGAGAATATCATGTGAGTGCACGTCCTAACATGTACTTTGCATTTAATGTTTTAAATGTTTTTAAAGCACTTGCAGGTTTTTAAAATAACTCCACATTCGGGCTCTGACCCGTTTGCTTTTCAAATCTATTTTTCTTGTAAAACCATTTTAGGTGCCCAGCCACAAGGACACCAAGCATAGGATTCTCATTCAGGTGACGAGCTGTAGCTGTTTGTGGAAGCTACAGGGATTTGCATGTAGACGCTTCTATCTTTTGGATTCCAGAGTCACTATCTATCAGTTGTAGGGCATGTTGCCCAATTCTATTAGACATCTTTTACGTTTCAGTTTTCAGACTCTAGCATGTATTGCTCAGTATTCAGTTTTAGTTATTTACTTCAGTTTACTTATCAGTTGTGGGATTTGTATTGAGGAGTTTTCCTCCAGAGTTTATTTACACTTTGTGATGGTTATTCGTTTCATTTCAGTATGGTGAATGGTGTTATTTAGTTATTCATTACTCTTGTTGCATGTTAATCAGATTTAATAAAATTTGGCACTTACTTTTTAAATACTAGGTGGTTAGTAATCTTTAAAATGTTTTCGACAGTGATGCTATTAACTGAGCCAACTTGGCATTTTGAATTAATTTAATAAAGGAGTAGCTACCCGGTATTTAATTAGTCGGGGTGTCACACTTGCACCATGGAAGAGGTAAACTGAGTCATCCGTAGGAAGGTATAAAAATATTAGAAAATAGGATTTACATGATTAGCCTTACGTTGACCGTTAGAAAATAGGATTTACGAGATTATCATTACGGTGACGACCGAGGATTGAGGTCAATTCTAACCTAACTAAGGTGACGATCCAAAACCGAGATCAATTCTGACCTAAGAGAGGTGACGACCGAGGACTGAGGTCAATTCTGACCTAACTAAGGTGACGATCAAGGACCGAGGTCAATTCTGACCTAACTGAGGTGACGATCCAAGACCGAGGTCAATTATGACCTAAGAGAGGTAACGACCAAGGACCGAGGTCAATTCTAACCTAACTAAGGTGACGATCCAAGATCGAGATCAATTTTGACCTAAGAAAGGTGACGATCGAGGACCGAGGTCAATTATGACCTAACTAAGGTGATGATCCAAGACCGAGATCAATTCTAACCTAAGAGAGGTGACGATCGAGGATCGAGGTCACTTTTGACCTAACTAAGGTGACGATCCAAGACCGAGGTTAATTCTGACCTAAGAGAGGTGATGACCGAGGACTGAGGTCAATTCTGGCCTAACTAAGGTGTCGATCTAAGACCGAGGTCAATTCTGACCTAAGAGAGGGGATAAAGATTAGATTTTAGGTTCTGTTGGGGAATAGAGAATGAGCCGGGGAACATGTAGAGCATCCCTTGGAGACATTGAAAATGGCTCTCTGGAGTTCCTTTAGGGAAATTACCTCGTGATGTTGTTTTGAGTCGGGGGCTGATTGCTAGGGAAATCCTTGTGATTTTGAGGATTTCGCGGAGGAAAGGCAAGTTTGATGCTGTAAACTCTACTAGGGAAGTGATTAGGTGGTCCAGATATTGGACGTATTAGTCGGGGAGGTTTGAGACCTTTGGGGTATAGGAGGTGACCCTTAGAGATCCTCTATGGACGTTGCTAGGATGAGTTTTACTTAGTTTTTGAGAGTCCCGCTAGGGAAATGGGGGTTTCGCTTGAGATAATTTGAAAATTTCTTGATGGAAATGTTCTAAATCCTTCCTGAGATTTTTAGGAATTTTATGAGGATTTTTTTAGGGCTTTCTGGTATTTTCTGGGAATTTTTGTACGAAATTTTAAGGGGGGTTCCGGTCATCATGGTTCAGAGGGTGCCATTCGAAAGTGGCACGGACTTTTGGACTGCCTCGGTAAGGTAAGAGGTCAGTGCCGATCGGTGGGTGGGGGATCAATGCCGATCGGCATGACCCTTGGCATCCTATATAAAGGGGCGAATTCATTTCATTTTTCACAGCTTCTTGCTTTCTTTCTTTCTGTAATTTTCCTATGCAAATCATTCTAGCATTCCGATATCTAAGAAATGGCTGCTTTTGTGAGCACTGCATCGCTTAGGGAATGGTTGACTGTTGATGACTGGGCGAACGTGGAGTATGGGGTTAGGGTGCCTCTTGCTTTGGGGAGTGAGAACTCCTTTGATGCATTTTTTGTCAATTTTATAAAATACCGCAAGTGCATGGGCTATTGGAATATAGCGGGTGTAAGTACGAGTCGAACCCACAGAGATTTCGTCAATTTATAAGGTACCGATTTTCCAACTAGACAAATGTGTCTATAAATATGATTTAGAGATAAAATAAAATAAAAAGAAATGAGTTAACATAAATTATATAACAAGTATGGAGATATTACTATGATTTCGAATCCGTTTACCATTTTTTATTAGTTTATGATCAATTTGTCTACTCGCTATTCCCTATATTCCAGTTAATCTGTTATATGCAACTCATCAAGTTGTCCTTTGTGTTTCTTGTAAATTTTGATTTAGAAGGCAATTTTGAATTTGGTTATTTATTATAACACCTTCCTTGTATGCCTGTTAAAAAAAGAAAAAATAATGATCCAAGCTGAGAATTGAGGGAAGCAACAACAGAGGCACAGTAGTAGGTCTGCATACCTGATGACGAAGCAATGGCAGGTATGTTGTAAATGGCAGATTTGAGTGGGGTTGAACATATGTTATGATAAGATACATTAAAGATTTGCATTTCTCTTATATTCATCTAATGATAAGATACATTGTTTCAGGATTAGGATCTATGGATTGAAGGAAAGGGATTGGATATGGTTGATTTTTCATTGGGCGAGTCTTATAATCTTCATGAAGTAATGAGATGCATTCATGTTGGACTTTTGTGCATACAAGAGTTTGCCAGTGATCGACTTTTCATGTGCTGCTTCAATTGAGAAGGTTTCTAGAAACTCAAACTGCATTCTTCGAAAGATCAGTTTGGTTGCTAATGTTTGCGAAACCAATTGAAAAATAAAAATTTGAGAGGAACCATGGATCAATAACATAACAGGAATTACCTTCTCGGTGTGCCGACTTGAAGCTTGGCGATGAAAATGCTGCATCGTGAGCAGTGCCAAAGGGTGCTGAATTTATGCTTATTGATGATTTTGTTTAAATGGTGATGATCATAATGTCTTGGGAAACTTTATGTCTTTCTTTTGATGATAGAGGAATTAATTTGATAAGTCCCTTGATGGAAAATATCTACTACTTGTGAATTTCCCCCGAGAGTATCTATGATGTTTACCGATCCCGAGAGTATCTATGATGTTTTTCGATCATATAATGCCAATTATAATATTAATAATTGTTTAACTGTTCCATCTATATTCAATTGTAGTAATTCATAAGTGTTGATCCACCACTGTCTTTCATGTCTTTGATATAAGGTTCTTCATATCTGTGAAATTACAATAGATGTCTGGGATGGAACTGGCACTACACTAGTTGCTATTCAAACGAAGTGAGGGTTAGTTCTTATGCTTTTTTTTTATTGTTTTTACAGGGATACTTTGATATTGAATAGGATTGAAGGTGTTGTATGTAGCCAGGGCACAAAATAAAGTCGAGCGTGAACAAATTTTGCATTCGCAGTTTTGAGGACCACAAAAAGGAGTAAATCTTGAAATACCAGGTACTATAATTACCCACTTTCCTCCTTATAGATTTTTAAATTCTACTTATATTTGATTTTCCTTTATATAGCAAATGATGATTCATTATTTAACTTTGAGTGTAGGCTCAAACATATATGTCAAGAACATTGTTGATGATGTTACCGACCACGCTGTTTCGTTGTCATTGGAGTTAGTGATTGCTGGAACACTCATCAGTGCTATTTCGTTGTCACTATTATTGGTGATGGTTGTGGATGAGAAAGAGCTCGTTGATGGAGCAGTGGTGTAGAGCGATAGAGGACTATACCAACCCAAGTCCCAATTGTCGTCAACAAAAGCGGGGATGTGGTAGGTGTAGTAGGTTGGTGGTTGGAGCTTTTGAGGTGTCGACACAATTTCACGAAAGTCAAAGGAAGACCGACACATTTATGCGTGATTTTTGGATGTACATTTTTTTGGAGACATTTATTTGAATGATGTACATAGTGGGTGTATCTAGCTATGATACATGTAGTAGATCATTATTTTTTTGTGAATAATTAATGTAGATGGTGGGTATATCTATTTGTGTCACACTATTTTTTTATATCGACAAATAATTTGGTTTTGTGCATTTTTTTGTGAATAATTAATGTAGGTGACTTCAAATAGAAAAAATTCAAGGCTGCTTTTATGTTATTATAAATTTTGATTTCTGTTTAGATTTATTTGTCAACTATGACATTAATATTAGTTATTAATTTTTTTTATTATATGTTTAATTTATGACCGTTTATATTAAACTCTCATGTGATGAGATTTTTTATGACCTTTTTAAAATATTGAAAACTTTTTATCATGACGCTTTTTAAATCAAATATGACATCTTATAGAGTATATTATGACCTTTTTTTGTAGCAGATATGATAGTTTAAAAAAAAGGTCATATATAATCGTTACCTAATATGACACTTTTTATGGGATCAATTATGACACCCAAACTTATGACGCTTTTTATTGAAAAATAAAACGTCATAAAATGCATTTTATGACACTTTAAAAATGTAATTAAAAGGCTTTTTTCTTGTAGTGAGAGATGTGTACCATACATGTGCAACACTATTAAGGCTTCTTGAGTAAGCCCGACATTTCATCTCATCAGAGAACGAATAGATGTCGAATGTTGACTGTTACATTTCCACATGATGAGTAGGGTCCGTGCTCCCATCATACTTTGGTGTGATAATTGGGATCTTGAACTTGGCCGGGGTTGTGTAGTTCACTATTCTTACAACAAATGGAGACCGTTCCATGTAGCCCCTCTACATGGGGTCTCGGCTCTTCCAGATTTCACTAATTTTGTCTTCAAGTCTCTGTATGGAGATGTTCCATGGCTTTTTTACCACTACCGCATTGTCTCCCTTGACATCCACAACATTATTCCCATCCCCTTCTCTATCGACTGGGCGTTCATTAGGCTCTCTTCTAGCTGTCCTCTGGTGACTGTTAACTTCTCTTTGTTTCGCTTTTAGGCCTCATGTATCCCAACGGTTAACACATCCTTTATTTCCCCTGAAGCATGCAATACTACACAACCTGGAGAGTCGGTCTCGTAGGTCACCAACTATGATGAGCTTGTTAAAGGCTGACCCTTTACTCAATATGTAAAGAACGAAAGCCTGTGGTTGACCATCTCATCTCGGCCTACCACTATTTCCTCTACTGACTGGTATTCGGTGCACTGTATCTCTAGAATTTTCATAGGGCTCCTAATACTCGTCGTCGTCACAATACAGGTCATCTTGGAACTCCTGACATTGTCTTCCTAGGGGCAATCACCTGGGTCGGCTATATATCTGTGTCTCTATTATTATGGAATTTCTTTATGTGGGGTTGGGGGTGGTCTCCCGTCGTTCGATTCACACCCTCTCTGGTGATCGGAGTTACTATCTCCGCTACAGTGCTAGTGGGCCTACTCATTATATTATGGCTAAAAGAAACAAGTTGTTCCTGTATTTTCTACTAGATGTCCGCTAGTGCGTACATCGCCACTGTAACCTCAGCCATCTCTGACTAAGGAGGCACCTGGCTAGAGCTGGGGCCAACGCCTTGAGGAAAACCGGAGACCATCAACTTCGGTGAATGAGCAGAACAAAAGGTGAACTGGATGAGCTAAGTGAGTTGGAAAAAAACTTGAGGAAATCAATAAGATAACTTTCAATAGTGATACAGATCCAACCAAATGTTGAACTGCATCACCACCAGAGAATCCCGTGAGGACCAAGAGGAAAATAATGTGACACCCCGCCTAATTAAATACCGGACGATCACTCCTTTATTAAATTAAACCAAGGTGAACAGTTGGTTCATTCTCAGCATCACTGTCGAAAAACAACTTTTTCAATTTAAACACCCTAATTAATTAAGCTAAGTGTCAAAACCATTTTTAGACATTACTTTCCAAATTTTATTTATAAAAACCAATATTTAAAAACTTTACATAAACTGAAATTAAAGACTCACACAATAAATATATCAGAACCAACAATCCAATAATTAAACATCCAACAACTGGCTACCAACAATAAAAATTAAAGTAAACCATCCAGATAATAATAAATCTCAAAGTGACAATACTAGAAATAAACGAAGTACAATATTCAATAAAACAAATAATAATGGAAACGGGCGACACATGCCCAACTGAATAAATATGCTAAGAGTGGAGTCAAATAAACAAAGTCGTCTAAGCAAGGGGCCTGCAACTCCCACCTAAGCTGCAGTACGTTCCTTCCAAGATATCCTATGCAAGACGCCCTTGTGGCTGGGCACCTGTAATATATACATATATACAAGAGAAAGAGAAATAGAAACGGGTCAGAGCCCGATAGTGTATATGATTTAAAATTCGTTTAGCAAATAATTAAATTTATTACAGGCCAATGCAACAACATATTAGTGCGACACTTTCTTGAGAAATTCTCACCTCTCTTCTAATGTGCACGCCTATCATACTAACCTTCCCAACGGATTATTTTATCTTATCATTTATCGCACTAATCTTCCCAATGATTTAACTTACCTTAGATTACTCGTAAGATTTTAGAATCGAACAATATAATTGTTTAAAAGGATAATTTCATTTAATAACAATGCTCTAATTTTACTTTATTTAATAATAAGGTTCCCAGTGTCATATTATACTATTCAAAACAAATATTTCCGATTTGAGTCATCAAATATGTCTTACTTACCATATCACAGTAAGCAGTTCCAAATTTCAGAATTTCACATATATATATATATATATATATATATATATATATATATTAAATACTCGTACAATATATATATTCTAACGGCACCCCACATAAAAATTATGGTGCGGGCATACTTTGCTATCAAATCCACGTATCGCTCACACTAAGGGAAATACAAGTTCGGAATCATTCTCGAACTGTATTAACACATACACAAACAAGATTGAGGCGAAGCATAGATTCCAAGTCTCTAAGAGGTCAGTACATACCCTCACGTCTCTTAGGACCGTCTGAACTATCGATTCGATAGTCTGTACCAAGGATATCTATCTTCTAGGGTACGAGTCAATATCCCCCGTAAGGCGCATCGAGATAAGATCGTCCCAGCACGGTAACCTCAGGGATAGCAAGTAGCGCGGGCATGATTTTTACACGTATATAATATATGCATACAAATAGTCATATAAATATACAACTTTTATCATATCAATTTAGGTTCATCCCATGACTTATAATCCCAACATTCATCTTTATCTTCCCATTATTTATTAATCCGTATAACTGTTCGTCCCTAACTTGATTTGAAGGATTTTCCAATTTACTACGCGACCCTCATAAACTCTATCCTTCCAAATGCACAATTCAGTAGGTATACATTTATGTTCCAACGTAACTCTCTTTTGTGTCTCTCCCTTTCAATATATACTTACATTGTCCCTTATATAAAATATCCCAAAAATATAGATTTTGCCTTACATTAAAGGTCTCTTATTCATTAATGAATCCTAATGGTCATCATTATCTTCTTAATTATTTTAACAAGGATGTTTCATTTTGAATCAATTCAACAATTTTAAAAGGGTAACATAAGTCTTCCAGGAGGGGTAGATCGATCGAGGTCTGGGGCTCGATCGATCGAAGCTTTTAGGTCGATCGATCGATCAAGCAGGTATACGAATTCTACAGAATTGCAGTTACGGATTCTATCACAAAACTTCATCCAAATTCAGATTTTTCATTCCCAATCGCCTAGAAATTTATACTACTAACAATATAACTCCATTATATTCATCTCCTACGTAAAGCATGCAATTTTTCATCGTTAACTATGGATTAATAAGTCCAAACTTCATCAAAACCTCAAGAACCCTAGAATTTCATTAACATGGTTCCAATAAATCTTTTCCAGAATTTTCTTCGTCTAAACATCATAAATTCGTGGTTTAATCCTCTACATGTGAAGGGTTTTCCAGATTTTCATTCAAATCAATTCTAAATGCGATTTTCCTATCTCAAACATGGATTTTCTTCTACCAAATTAACCCCAATCACCTTAGACTAGTATGAACGATGCATTAACGAAGATAAGCAAGATAAATAATTGCCTGGGATTTTCAAAAGTCTGATTTATGAATGAGTTTGGTGTTGTTGCGTTCCCCGTCGCGCGATCTACACGTTGGTGGTGGTAGCGGTGCAATCGGGTGACTTTTTGGCCCTGGATTGCCTTGAGAGCTCTCTCCTCTCTTCTCTAATGGCCGTTCTAGAGTTTTGAGTTTGCTAACCCTAGATGAATAACCTAAATGGCTGATATAGATTACTAATTTTCGTGGGTTTAATTACCCAAAAATACAAAACGACTAAAATGCCCTCCCGGGGTACTAATTAGGCCTAAAAATGCGCCGAGACCTAAACTAAACCCTCGGGTACACTTTTCTGACTATCTTGACCCTTTCAGACGCGTTGGCGCACTCAAAATGACCATACGAACAACTTATAAAATATTTATTTTTATTTATCAATATTTAGTCCTGACGCGACACGGGCGCGTCCCGACTCAAATTTACAAAATTATCATTTTATTCACTCGTGACATTTAATATAACCACTATTACATATTACATTACTCATTAGTAATATTCAACAAGTTTCCCATAATTACTAACTCTCATCACGTTAATAATTATAACATAATTAATTTCTGGATTTCTACTAAATCACTTACATTAAATTTAATAAATCCCCAAATTAATATAGCATAAAAGTGCGGGGTATTACATACTTCCCCCCTAATAATAGAATTTCGTCCCGAAATTCGGAAAATAAGGCCTATCAGGTAGCACAGTTCTGGATATCCTTATCCGTACACAAACTATTAACATCGTAAGGTGCTCAATCACTATAGCCCTTTCCTCACTGCAACCCTGTTTTACATTCTCATTGGAGACCCTTCACATTGTGCTCCCAACCAACATCATTCGAATAGGTCACGCCTATACGTTATAAATTTCCCCTTATCTCACTATCATTAGGAGGCCGCACCTTACTACATGACAACTACTAGGATTTATTCATATGCAAAACTCCCATTCTGAGAATTTCATACGAACATTTAACCACTCTTGTTCGCCTAAAACAGTCGTGGAGTTCTACCATAGTTATTGGATATTTTCTCGATCGATCCAAATTTTTTTATCATCGTCTCACCTCTAAACACACAGAAAATGAATAGTCGAGGTTTTTCCATACGAAAACCTTAATAAGTACCTCATACACGATTAACAGGTACGAGTGCCTTTTCAGAGCACCCTCGAAAATACTGTACTAAGATTCTAAAATTTCCTTCACGTGGTTTCACTAATTTTCTAGTCACCTTGCGCCTATTCCCAGGCTAGGGGTGATACATCCTTCGCGGAACGAAACCTAATCTCCGCTGGTTCCTGAAATCCCATATTAAAGGCGGGATTCACAAATCTCATCCCGATTCAGGAATTAATACTGTGCCAGACCATGC
This sequence comes from Sambucus nigra, assembly GCA_949130495.1. Lineage (NCBI taxonomy): Eukaryota > Viridiplantae > Streptophyta > Magnoliopsida > Dipsacales > Adoxaceae > Sambucus > Sambucus nigra. Next base: position 321,241 of record CASBWL010000542.1, read on the forward strand.
ACTGGTGCGATCCTTCCTCTCAAAGGAAGGTTAAGGCGTACTAGTTAACATTTCCTTGATAACCCATCCAAGAACTTTATCGACTTTACCGACATCTCCTAATAATTGTCGATAAACACAAAATTCTCTGGTTGCTTCTCCTCTTCCAACCGAACCCCACCTATGAGCGGTGCATGTAGGGACTACTTACTACGTCCCGCTAAACATAGATCTTTCCTTGAAATGTCTCACATTATGTGACACGTAACATTCCTTTTCCTTCCTTGGTGTATGCCGAAAGTTCTGACCCGTGCTCTTTTCCCCCACAAAGCGCACTTCTGAATCCTTTACACCATAATAACATCATGACTTTATGCATGCGCAGGTTCACTCTCACACTTGTCTAATAACTACTCCGCTCCGAAGGTTCTTCATAATAATCAGATTTCTACTCTATTCAAGGGATACCCTTTCTTAAATGGCTACCCACAGCCTTCCCATCAGATAGGTTATGCTATTCTAATTGCACACGTTCGTATGGATTATCGCCCCTCATGTGACGCTTAATCCACTCTATCACTTCCACTTCGTTCTGTTAAACCCACAAACACATTTTGCACACGTCCATTACCACATCCCTTCATCTCGGACGAGTTTTAACATCGGTTTATCAGGATGTCTACACACCCTATAAACCGTGCATACTAGCGTAAGCATCACATACGCTTCATATTAATAAACAAATTCTTTGTTTTCCCTGGTGTTTGCAACGTGATTACAACACTTTAATCACCCTAATAATCAAAATTTTAAATCCTCCTTATCATCATTCCATCCCTCAACTCGTGAGGGTAACCTTCAATGTTTCCTTACTATATAACCGGCTCCACTGGCTTTAAATCAAAATTTAACTTCCAACTTACATACATAATTACTTGATCCCATTTCGACCAGGGTACCGAACTCATGGAATAGTGACCAAACGTCTGCCTTCCAACCTTACGCTAAGTTTCATGTGTGGGATGTGTCGCAAAGCGAAATCCAAATAAGGAACCCCCTGATACACTACTACTTAGCATTGTCAGTGATCGAAATCCGTTAGGTCCTCCGTCCGTGGCATGTACCCCTTTATTCCATCTCTTGACGAAAAAGTTATAATTTCTCTCGTAATTATGCCTAACAAAGAAGATCTCACTAATTTCACTATTGTTCAGTATAGGTTGGTGGTAATTGCATTCCATAAACCTCGAATACATACAATCGGAATTTTTGAAATTCCTTTCCCTAATAATAGGGGTATAAATATTAACTCCCCCATATCTAAAGGATAAATATAACAATGCACTCTTCCTATCACTAAGTCCGGAGTGCTAAACACAATAATAAGTTAAATCTTTTCGCTTAACGGTAAATGTGATACATACTAAATCATACTGATAAAGTCTATACATACATTGACATCGAATATCTCAAGCCCACTATCTCCTCCGAAGTCTCTAGGATTAGATAATATAAGTGCGAGTCCAAACTTCTTACAGGTGAAGCCTCGCCAGAACAAAAATATGTTGCACTCATGAAACCACTCCGATAGCCTTGCAATAAATTCCCACTATTGTACTAACCATTTCTATAATGTTTTAACAAAGATAATATCATACTCGCGTATCGCATCACTACAACGAGTAACCTCAGTAAGGTACATAACACGGTTTATGTATTCATTCATCCCTGCAAATAGCACTAAAGAGAAATGAAAATTCTTCTACACTAGGGAAAGGTATTCACATAATAATAACGTTTATAATTTTATGCATTAAACTTGTCTCACATGCAAATCTAACAGTGAAAAAATATAGTGACTCGTTTGTGTCATGTAAACATGCCTCATCCTCTGAGGATACAACTTATACTCCCACCTTGTCAATCGTCTTGACTGCACAGATGGTCTTCGGACGTAACATGTCTACTAAAACCAAACAAAACTACTTTAATCACTGTCTTTTACTAGGTACCATACTCTTATCCCCTCTGATTTCTTTCACAAAATACCTCGTTGCTTAATTGATTTAACACCTAAATTACATTCAAAAACTCATGAACGACTGGAATCAAATCCAGGAGAATCACAATCTCCTTAAAGGTATTCTAATTTATATAAAAATATAGGCGAAAGATCCCCCTTCTGGGCGAGGTATCGCCACTCAAACATTTCTTACCCCTAAATGGCAAGGACAATACTCTCACCAAAGCAATCTATCATGGCTCTATAAGCTGCGAGCCGATCTATACCGATAATAACATAGTGCTCGGGCATATCTAAGACTAACATGTCTGCTGGTAACACTAAGCTACCAATCTCTACTCCCACACCCCGGCATATAAAGAAAATAAACGAACCATTTCCTAGTGATGAGTTTATACACGTCACAGTGCTCTCGGCCGTGGATAATACCCCTAAGGCCTTAACAAAATGAGTAGCTATAAATTAGTACATAGCCCCAGTATCAAACAAAACTCGACCCATAGTTTAATGGATAGAAAACATACCCTCAATCGCGGGTGGTGCCTGCGGAGCTGCTGCCTGGAGGACGTTATAGACACGTCCGTACTGTAGTTGTTTCTGCTGAACTGAAGCTGTTGGAAAGGGTGGTGGAGTTGGCTTCTGTGGTTCTAGCACCTTCCTCCCGTGGGTCCCTATTCTTCTCTGGGCAATCCTGACGCCTATGGCCATTTCTACCACATTGAAAGAAACTCCCTCGAAACTGCTTCACTTCACTACGTTGTTAACTAGTCTCGCTTTTTCCCTGGTCTCGATGGGAAATTTGAGGACGAACTCTGTCAGGGTGAGGACAATCCTTCCACTTGTGACCCGGTTATACACATTTATAGCAGAGTCCTGAAAGTGCTCTCTGGTTGGGTTGACGTTCCTTTCCAGACTGATCTGGATAAGTTCAACGTTCATGACTATCCATTCCGCATTTAAAACATCTCTTCGTGACTCCACTATGTCCCCGACTTTGTTGACCCTGACGCTTTTGGGTTTCCCTACACAATTTGTTACCTTCGTGTCTTTTACGGGCCTGAGGAGCTTGTTATTGCGATTTTTGTGTCTTCACACACTTGTTATTGCCAGTTACGACAGACTGACTGTACTCTCTAGATCTTTTTCCCCTCATAAGTTGTGTGCTGCGTTCTTGATACTGTAAGACCGTAGTGGTAACTGCCTATGCCACAATACCTGCTAACTCAGCGGTTGATATTCTCTCTGGAGATAGCTGAGGTGTGAGTCGATCTTGCTCGTTGACTCCCCTAATCGTTTTAGCTAGTTCTTCGTGACGATCCATCTGAAAATTTAAATAAATTTGGATGAGTCTATCACTCGCATAAACAAATTGCAGAAGCACGAATTCCCAATGTATAGAGATGAACAAAACATTCCTAGTATTAGGGATCTATAGCAAAAATGTTAAGCTGAAAGCGAAATAAGCCGTACAGATCCTAAGGACACTAGAACCTGATACTCTGATACCACCAGTGACACCCCGCCTAATTAAATACCGGGCGATCACTCCTTTATTAAATTAAATCAAGGTGAACAGTTGGTTCATTCTCAGCATCACTGTCGAAAAACAACTTTTTCAATTTAAACACCCTAATTAATTAAGCTAAGTGTCAAAACCATTTTTAGACATTACTTTCCAAATTTTATTTATAAAAACCAATATTTAAAAACTTTACATAAACTGAAATTAAAGACTCACACAATAAATATATCGGAACCAACAATCCAATAATTAAACATCCAACAATTGGCTACCAACAATAAAACTTAAAGTAAACCATCCAGATAATAATAAATCTCAAAGTGACAATACTAGAAATAAACGAAGTACAATATTCAATAAAACAAATAATAATGGAAACGGGCGACGCATGCCCAACTGAATAAATATGCTAAGAGTGGAGTCAAATAAACGAAGTCTTCTAAGCAAGGGGCCTGCAACTCCCACCTAAGCTGCAATACGTTCCTTCTAAGAGATCCTATGCAAGACGCCCTTGTGGCTGGGCACCTGTAATATATACATATATATACAAGAGAAAGAGAAATAGAAACGGGTCAGAGCCCGATAGTGTATATGATTTAAAATTCGTTTAGCAATTAATTAAATTTATTACAGGCCAATGCAACAACATATTAGTGCGACACTCTCTTGAGAAATTCTCACCTCTCTTCTAATGTGCACGCCTATCATACTAACCTTCCCAACGGATTATTTTATCTTATCATTTATCGCACTAATCTTCCCAATGATTTAACTTACCTTAGATTACTCGTAAGATTTTAGAATCGAACAATATAATTGTTTAAAAGGAGAATTTCATTTAATAACAATGCTCTAATTTTACTTTATTTAATAATAAGATTCCCAGTGTCATATTATACTATTCAAAACAAGTATTTCCGATTTGAGTCAACAAATATGTCTTACTTACCATATCACAATAAGCAGTTCCAAATTTCAGAATTTTATATATATATATATATATATATATATATATATATATATATATATATATATTAAATACTCGTACAATATATATATTCTAACGGCACCCCACATAAAAATTATGGTGCGGGCATACTCTGCTATCAAATCCCCATATCGCTCACACTAAGGGAAATACAAGTTCGGAATCACTCTCGAACTGTATTAACACATACACAAACAAGATTAAGGCTAAGCATAGATTCCAAGTCTCTAAGAGGTCAGTACATACCCTCACGTCTCTTAGGACCGTCTGAACTATCGATTCGATAGCCAGTACCAAGGATATCTATCTTCTAGGGTATGAGTCAATATCCCCCGTAAGGCGCATCGAGATAAGATCGTCCCAGCGCGGTAACCTCAGGGATAGCAAGTAGCGCGGGCATGATTTTTACACGTATATAATATATGCATAAACACAGTCATATAAATATACTACTTTTATCATATCAATTTAGGTTCATCCCATGACCTATAATCCCAACATTCATCTTTATCTTCCCATTATTTATTAATCCGTATAACGGTTCGTCCCTAACTTGATTCGAAGGATTTTCCAATTTACCACATGACCCTCATAGACTCTATCCTTCTAAATGTACAATTCAGTAGGTATACATTTATGTTCCAACGTAACTCTCTTTCGTGTATCTCCCTTTTAATATATACTTACATTGTCCCTTATATAAAATATCCCAAAAATATAGATTTTGCCTTACATTAAAGGTCTCTTATTCATTAATGAATCCTACTGGTCATCATTATCTCCCAAATTATTTTAACAAGGATGTCTAAGGAGTTTTCTTCATTTCGAATCAATTCAACAATTTTAAAAGGGGAACATAAGTCTGCCAGGAGGGGTCGATCGATCGAGGTCTGGGGCTCGATCGATTGAAGCTTTTAGCTCGATCGATCGATTAAGCAGGTATACGAATTCTGCAGAATTGCAGTTACGGATTCTATCACAAAACTTCATCCAAATTCATATTTTTCATTCCCAATCGCCCAAAAGTTTATACTACTAACAATATAACTCCATTATATTCATCTCCTACGTAAAGCATGCAATTTTTCATCGTTAACTATGGATTAATAAGTCCAAACTTCATCAAAACCTCAAGAACCATAGAATCTCATTAACATGGTTCTAATAAATCTTTTCCAGAATTTTCTTTGTCTACAACATCATAAATTCGTGGTTTAATCCTCTACATGTGAAGGGTTTTTCAGATTTTCATTCATATTAATTCTACATGCGATTTTTCTATCTCAAACATGGATTTTCTTCTACCAAATTAACCCTTATCACCCTAGACTAATATGAATGATGCATTAACGAAGATAAGCAAGATAAATACTTGCCTGGGATTTTCAAAAGTATGATTTGTGAATGAGTTTGGTGTTGTTGTGTTCCCCGTCGCGCGATCTACGTGTTGGTGGTGGTGGCGGTGCATTCGGGTGACTTTTTGGCCTTGGATTGCCTTGAGAGCTCTCTCCTCTCTTCTCCAATGGCCGTTCTAGAGTTTTGAGTTCGCTAACCCTAGATGAATAACCTAAATGGATGATATAGATTACTAATTTTCGTGGGTTTAATTACCCAAAAATACAAAATGACTAAAACGCCCTCCCGGGGTACTAATTAGGCCTAAAAACGCCCCGAGACCTAAACTAAACCCCCGGGTACACTTTTCTGACTATCTTGACCCTTCCGGACGCGTTGGCGCACTCAAAATGATCATACGAACAACTTATAAAATATTTATTTTTATTTATCAATATTTAGTCCTGATGCGACACGGGCGCGTCCCGACTCAAATTTACAAAATTGTCATTTTATTCACTCGTGACATTTAATATAACCACTATTACATATTACATTACTCATTAGTAATATTCAACAAGTTTTCCATAATTACTAACTCTCATCATGTTAATAATTATAACATAATTAATTTCCGGATTTATACTAAATAATTCACTCACATTAAATTTAATAAATCCCCAAATTAATATAGCATAAAAATACGAGGTATTACAAATAAAAAGGAAAAAGATGAAGAATCTTCGTTCCCATAAACGACACCAACTGATGATACCTGATTTAGTTCCAACCAGTGAAGTTGTATGAGCTCAATCGAGAACATCTTTGAAGGTACAACAATGGTGTTTAAATAAGTGTACACGTGGAGAAAGAGATGAGGCAAGGATGAATAAGACTAGAATATTACTGGTTCAGCCATTAGCCTATTCCACTATATAGGTGAATGTGAATTTCACTATAAAAATGGGCACTAATGGAATTAGTGATACAATTCTCACTACTTTTAATCTCTAATGTAACAAAAGAAAAGATTTATCTAGGGTTTTAGTACCTCTATCTTTTCTTCTAGGGAAGAATAAGGGTTTAAATAATGCATAGGGTGTACAATGAACCACTAAGCATGCAAAATGTATGTCCTTGATGGAGTCACAAATTATATTGTGACACCTGTCCTTTTGAATGTATAAGTAATGATAATGAAAATATTCCCCATGTGCACATGTGATTCATTCATAACCGTCTGCCCACATGGACTGGACATACTGAAGTCTTGCATTACACATGATGGAGATGTCATCTAAAAGGGTCTCGTCCCGGTCGAGTGTAAGACCCCAGAATTCTATTCGATTATATGTTGGAGAATACTAAAGTGTGGTCTCAGCTATGCTGGTGTCAGGTCGAGATGGGCTTGTAGTTGGACTAATGAGGTCTCGAGTGTCTTGGATGGAAAACAAGGCGAGAGTTGAGGGTGGACTGGGATGTTGGAGCGTCTAGGCCTGAGAGGATGGATGAGACCGAGAGTGTTGATGTTGGATTCCTCATAGAAAGTGTGCTTTGTGAGGTCGGCTTGAGCCGAGAAAGTCCCAGGTTGGGACAAGGTTACACTTGGGTATATCAGAAAGCTTGTTAGAAATTCCCATATAATTACAAACAATTAAATTAATCATTAAAAAGGTGGGAGGTGATATTTGAGATACCCTTATAACTTGTTCTGGTGAATCTTCTAAAAAAGGATTAATAGGAAACTGATTGGACACTGGGACAAAATCATGCTTACTCATTTTAACAACATGCGGAATAATAGATGATTCCATTAGTTATTTTTCTTATTTTCCTTATGTTGGTCTTCAGAAGACTTCTTTATATTTGTGCCGAGAGTTGTTATAAAAGTTTTGAGTTCTTCAGGCATTGGGATTTTATTTTTCTTTCTAGTTTAGAGACTGTGTAGTAAATCTTACCAGCATTGGCACTAACATCATAGTCTGGGATCTTAGTCGGCTTAGGAAAGAGAGATACACACATTAATATGATATGAATGAATTTGGGTAATAAAGAAGTTGAGTGAGGAGGAAGAGAGAGTAGGATTCTTTGGGTTAGTAACTCCTTGCCTCTCTTCTAGTAGTTCTATAACATTTATAGCCTTACATCATAAGATATTAAAAGCACAAAACCGAGTATAGGAAAAATAACTAACACTCATGATAAAGATCAACACATTAAAGTTTATTTTGCTAATTGACTAAACCAAACTTGACAAATTCTAGTTTTCCCCTTTAACCCGACCACTCCATTTTGCCACTTCACTTCGTGCTTTAAAGTTACACGTATCATTCCCCCCCCCCCAACTTATGGATTCTTGTGCATAAGGATGGAATCGGGATAGGATTTGGTAAAGCGCCACTCATTTTCCCCTGTCGCATCTTTATCTAGAGCACCTTCCCATTTCATAAAAAAATTTGACTTTGGACAATACTTATCCATGTAGATCACACGCCGATATAGGACAGCTTCAGGTTATGGAAGGATAGTGGAAATATTGAAAACTATTGGAAGTTTTGTAAAAGTAAGTGTGACTGGTCTCAAATGCTTCCGTAACAAACTGATATGGAACATATCATGGATTTGAGATCCATGAGGCAGAGCCAATTTATAAGCCAGCGGGCTCACTTTTTCCACAATTTTGCGTGGACCAAAGAAATGTGGGGCAAGCTTCATGGAGCCACAAAAATCCATAGAGGTCTGTCTATGTAGTTGTACTTTTAAGTACACATAATCTCCAACTACAAAAGATACCTCACGTCGGTGTTGCTCTGCCTGATATTTCATTCGATCTCGAGCTATTAGAAGGTTATGACACAACTCACGTAGGATGGCATCTCGGTCATGCAAATACTTATGCACCTCTTGGAAAAGGGAAGTATACGATATGTAATCAAGTACAGTTGGAGGGGAAATGTCATAAGCTGCCTCGAAGGGTGTCATTTTGGTGGATGAGTGAATTGATGTGTTGCAACTAAACTCAACCTAGGGAATCCATTCGAGCCATTTTCGTGGCCAATCTCCTACAAAAGATCACAAATACTGCTCTAACGTGCAATTTAACACCTCAGTTTACTCGTCGGATTTTGGATGATAACTCAAACTCATACACAACTTGGTGCCTTGAAATTAGAACAATGATTTCCAAAAGGAGTTGATAAAGACCTTGTCTTTATCATTAATAATTAAATTCAGAATGCCATGGAGGTGAACCACATTAACTATAAATGTATTGGTAAAAGTCACGACGGTGAAGGGGTGTTTTAAGGCCACAAAGTGAGAATATTTTTTCAATCGATCGACGATTACCATGATGACAATCTAATCATTAGAAGATGGTGACCCTTTGATAAAATCCATTGAAACATTCGTCTACATTCGAGTATGAATTTCTAGGGACTGAAGCAACCTCACTAACCTCATATAATCAATTTTGAATCTCTGACATACATCGCATTATTACAAAAAGTCCTACACCGTACGGCGCATATTATAGCAAAAGAAGTCGTGCTTTATGCGAGATAGGGTTTTATAAAACCTAAAATTCCCACTGAATGGTGATGAATGGCAGTCAACTATTACTTTTGGAATCAAAGTTGAGGTGGCGCTCAAAAACACCCTATCCTAAGGGTATGGATGGACTCTTATTAGTCAAGTCTTCATAAAATGAGTCATGTTGGAGTTCTTTTTTAAGAATGGTCCACTAATCTTCATGTGGCATTGAATTTGATAAAAATTAAAATCCAACTACACATGGTAAAGAATTCGCTCCTTGATTTCCAAACCCCTTACGCAATGTTGTAATCATAACCAGGTAGGTTTAGAACCTTCGTGTTTGTGATGGTGTAGTAATTCATTGCTCTAGCAGGTACTTGAGTCTAATCTACTCGGTCTGGACCATAAACGGTTTCCCAAGAAGATATTGTTGCCATTCCCTGATAGATTTGGCGATATCTAACATCTCCTTCTCATAGGTGGAAAATGCCGAGGCCGAACCTTTTAATGCCTCGCTAAAATAAGCCACTAGTCTATTTTGTTGGAAAAATATTTCACCAATTCTTATTCCTCTTGCATCTCATTCAATCACGAATTATTGAGAAAAATAGAGAAGACATAGAATTGGTGGTGAAGTTAATGCCTCTTTAATTATTTGAAGGTCATCTCTATTGCCTCACTCGATTGAAACCCATCCTTTGTTAGAAGTCGGGTTAAAGGAGCTGCTATATACCCATAATTAAGGATAAACTTCCTGTAGTAGCCTGCTAAACTGAGGACTCCGCGGACCCCTTTCACCATTATCAGAGTAGGCCACTCAATTATAGTTTGTATCTTCAAAGAATACCAACTAATTTTTTTGTAGATATGGATGAAGGAGGTCATTCATGAGGCTTTCGAATATTGCAGGCATATTTGTGAGGCCAAATGGCATTGTGATAACCTCGTAGTGACCTTTGTGCGTAAGGAAAGCTTTTTTTGGGATGTCTTCCTCTTTTACTCGAATTTGGTGATATCCAGATTGTAAATACAATTTGGAGTAGATCTTAGCTCCATGAATCTCATCCAATATCTCATCGATTACGGGAATTGGATACTTATCTTTTACTTTTATGACATTCAGGGTTTGATAGTCCACGCAAAATCGCCAAGTTCCGTCCACTTTCTCCACCAACAAAACTTTCGATGAGAACAAACTATTACTAGGCCTTATCAACCCAAATTGCAAAAGCTCTTTAGCCATTTTATCCATCTTAGTTTTTTAATAATAAGGGTAGCATTATGGTCGCAAACTCACCGATTATGTGTTAGGCCATAATAGAATTTGGTGGTCATGTGTCCCCTTTAGAGGCAAGCTGGTGGGTAAATGAAATACATGAGAAAATCCATCTTGGAGACGGCTTATCTCCGTTGAACATATACTTGGTTAGCTAGTGCCGTTTGAAGAAATTGTTTGCAAAAACAATCCAATGCCATGTAATCCATTGAGCTTCTTGTCATTTAAGAATTCAATTCCAGCACGTCACAATCCTTGGAAAGTGTCCTGCTTTAAAGGTTATGGTTAGCTGCTTGTAATCCATCTCAATTCTTCCGAGAGTTTCAAGACATTGCACTCCCAATACTAATTAACACTCCTCTACAAGAAGAATTTAATAGTCCTTTGTGATCGAATGATCTTTAATGGTGAGGGTGAGCACACAACACTGCTCAATGAATTATATATCTCTCGATTTGCGACTAAAACATGAAATTTCTTATCTCAAACCACTGGTGACCCAAACTTAGATACTATGATCTGGTCGATGAAGTTATAAGTGTTGCCACCATCTATTAACATCGTGACATTTTTGTTCCTTAGGTTGCTAAGGGTGCGTATTGTTTGTGGATGAACGACGCGTGCAATTGCATGAAAAGAAATCTCTCCTATAGCATCATGATTTTTTAGTCCTTCTTGATTGTTGTCGACCTCATCAAAGCCCAATTGGGGTGAATCTTCAATCATAAATAATTGCAGTCATTCACAACGATGGCCTGGAGCGAACTTCTCATCACAAAAATAGCATAACCCCATCTCCTGATGTTCTCGTGCCTCTTAATTAGTGATTCGACGGAATGTTGCTGGTGGCGTATTTGAGCTTTGGTTCATGCACTGGTTTGGGGGAGGTCACAACACACCAGGTGTAGGGTTGGGTGATGCCTTATGTGTTACTAAAGCTGACTGGGAGTGAATTTATTTTCTACATTTTCTTTGTAATTGGTTTTTCTCCTCGATTACCCGAGCCACCCCTATCGTATCGGCTAGGTGTCATACCTTGAAATATTTATATTTAAATTAGTATAAATGGATATGCATATAACTATGACAGTGGTGACTCAAAACAGATAAAATGTTAAATTTAAATAAAAGTTTACCCATGTATATTAAACTGTAATGCACATAAGAGGAAAATGTTGCATGTTACTTATTTTTCTATTCTTACAATTGATACTTTTTGGGCCCCTTGTGTAGATATTTAAAAAGGGAGTTCTTAATATTGTTTTAGTTAAAAAAATAATCAATTTATAAAGCGTAACTTTCATGTTTTGGGATGTACGGTGGTTTTGATTATTTTTTTGTCAACGTTGTTTTATACAAACACATGATACTTTTCTATTTTAACCCTGGAGGTTATATATTTTTTCTTTTTGGGTCCACATAATTTAGAGGGAGAAGAGGGAATCACATACGTGAGCAGTGTGAAGTGCACATACCTTTTGGGTTTCTTTGAATCCGTTAAATTTGGGGAGAGATTTTAACTATATGTCACTTAATGTTGTATTTGGTGTGGGATTCTAAACCCTTTATATATCCCAATATGAGAGGGCCTTACGGTTGGAAAAAACACTATAGTATAAAGTTTTGTGGCAATGAGAGGGGGGTAGAAATGGCGAAGAAAGTTACAAGTGAAATATTATGTTGTGGTATTTATTGGAATCCCATGTGCCATTCCATTGAACTATTATGTATTTGTTAATTGGGCATGGTTCCATAAAATTTAATATAACATTAAGAATGGTCACCCACCAAAAGTTTAAAAGTCCAAAAACTAGAATAAGTCTTTGAGATGCCTAGGTGAGGTGAGGTGACGCCTGGTGACTCATTGATGTATTATTAAGAAATAAATTGGTACAATGTTTGGACATCACATTGGACTCGTATATGATTTCGTATTGTTGCACTTTTGTTTACCGTTATAATTTTGAGCATCTATTCTTGTCATATTGTGTATTTTCCCATCTTTTTCTTTTTAATGATAGGTAAGCATGGATTTGGATGATATTTGTTTATCAAGAATATTGAGAGACACACCATTTTGAGAATATTACTTTTGTACAAAATTAGCATTGTAAATATTAGAAATCCTAGTATTATTTATTTGGAGATGAACAATTTTATAATTTTTTTTATTATTGAGAGACACTAGAATTTGGTGAAATAAATTTATTTGCTATTATATGGGTGCCTCGAGTTATTTTGTTGGTGCAATTTAGATGCTCTGTTTGTGTCATTGAGGATTTTAGTTTAATTTTAAGTAAAGTAGCAACTCGAAATTTTTCGAGTTATTACTGATGGTATCAGAACTTAGATATACGACAACCCTCAGATCTTGAGAGCTTAGGTATATGGCAAATATTGGGTGTTGGGTTAGGGTCTATTGTGTTATAGTGCAGTAATTTATTTGACATGTTATCAAACACATATTGTAATTTTTGCCACAATTCATAAAATAATCCTCACATATTTTTATTTATAAAATAAATTCTCCACTATTTGAGTAGTAAAAAAAAATGCATGTAACATTAAAACACATTTGGCCTACTTATTCCTGTAGGTTTGTTAACGCCATCATTTTTTCTTAAAAGAAAAGTGTATATACATCTTCTCATTTCCAATTGTTACAGTTGTCTTCATGTTAAAGTTGCCTCTTGGTGCTATTAAAACTGATCTAAAACTAAGCACCACAAATAATGTGTATGTTATGGTATTATGGTGACTTGTGTATATCTTGTTGTGGGGGATAATGGGTGTCATGCTTATGCATGCTTGTATTGCTTTGTCATTATTTGTGTTCAATGTTAATTTTAAATTAGTTAATTCAACATTTACTTCATGATTATTGTTGATACCAAAATTGACATGCTGACGTGGATGAATCACAAGAAGACACGTGTCAGTATTCGGGGCACCTACAGACATTTCTGCAATCACTTTGGCAACGAGGAACTCTGCTTCCCCGATCAACTCATACGCTCCGAGTAACAGGTGTACTCCGAAGAACTTCACTGCTCCGAGGAACTCATGAATACTGAGCAACTTAGGCGGTCCGAGCTGCATCTCAAACAGAGCATTAATTGCAAGATAACCAACAGATCGACTATTCATTGAATGTTTTGTCATACAGATGTATACGCTTAAGGGGCATTAATGACTTACCCTTTCACATGTACAGGCTAAGGGCTATAAATACATTGTATCACCTTCATTGTAAAGGGACCGAAATTTCTTGATCAAACCTGTAATCGAGAATTCCCAAACACTCAGCAATAACAAAAACTGTGGACATAGGCCATTCTTATAAGGCTGAACCACTTTAAAAATTCTTTGTCTCATTTAAATTTATGTGTGATTAAATAATTAGATACAATCTAATTTTTTACATCAACAGATTGGCGCCGTCTGTGGGAAACGACTGGTAATATCGTTTTTCATCAAACACAATCCATTAGAAATGACTGATAATCCAGAATCCAGCAATTGAAACGCTGGAAACCCTTCAAATCCATCTGCTTCACCAAATGTTCCCGATCTAGCTGGAATAATGACGAATCTGGCCCAGGGCCAGACCGCTATGTAAGAAACTATGCGGCAACTCATACAAACCCTTCATGGCGGTGCACCTGCCCATTCCGGACAGCGAAATGTTCAAAGAAAAACCCATTTACTTTTTTCATGTACTAGGCGTACTGAATCATATCGTAATGAGGAATATGATGATTTCTCTTACCAACCTGGGCGAACTTCGTCAGTACGGGCCACAGATACTGAACAACATATCACTATCTCTCCAAAAAGGACCAGTGCGCTAGAAAGATTAAGCAGGGTGTCTCCTTTCAGTCGATTAGGCCCTAGGAGGAACAAAAGTCCTCCTAAGGTTACGTCGAGGAGTTTTCGACAACCATCAGATTTAAGAGAAGGATCTGCCTAATCGCGACCAGTTACTCATCAAGATAGATCTCAAGAAGCCACATCAACGCTATCAATTGCTCTGACCAACAGGCCCGAGGAAGGAAATGATGCGTGGAAAGGCTCTATTCAGAGACTGGAAGATAGATTGGGAGAAATGGCTAAGGCTAAGAATCCCCTACAATGAACTTTCGTTCAAGGGACACCTTTTGTCCAGGCCATTGTGGATTTTCCCACGCCGTCAAAATTCAAAGCACCTATGGTGACCCCCAAATATAATGGAAAGACATATCCTATTCTTCATATAGAGTAATATCAAGCTGCCGCCGACATCTATGCTGTCCCCGGTGAGATGAGATGCGGAGCATTCTCGGGAACTCTTACCGGATCTGCTCAAATATGGTACAATAATCTTCCTCGGGGTAAGATCTCAACTTTCTTTCAACTGGCCGAATTATTCATTGGAAATTTCTATTTTGGGGCAAAGCCAGTTAAACGAGTAGCTCATTTGTTAAGTGTTAGACAAAAGGCTGGCGAAAGCACCAGAGATTATATAACTCGTTTTAATAACGAGAACCTCGAAGTCATTGATTATGAGGAAAAGACAGCAATCACCGCCTTGATGAGTGGGTTGTTGCCCAATAAGTTGTATTACACTTTGGCTAAAGATCCACCCACAACTATGTCAGAACTGATGGCAAAAGCAACCAAAATCATGAATGCCGAGGAGGCTATGACTGCGAAGAAGAATATGGATAAAGAAACCAAGGTGGAAGTTGACAAAGCCAAGAAGAAAGAGCATAAGAACAATGGTAGTGACAAACAATTCAAAAATAGGTCGTCATGGGAAGTGTTGAAAAAATTTGATAATTATACTCCTTTGAAGATAGGTATCAACCACGTCCTGGAAGAAATTAAGAATAACGAGGAGTTAAAATGGCCAACGAAGATGAAGGCAGACCCTGATAGGAGGAATAGGGAAAAATATTGCGAGTTTCACAAAGATCATGGCCATATGACTAAAAATTGCATAGCTCTTCAGAATGAGATCGAAACACTCATTAGACGAGGAAAACTGTCAAAGTATGTTGATCACAGAATTGAAAGAAGAAATGATGACCGAATAAGAGAGAGGTCTAGATCTCCTCATCGAGCAGAGGAGAATATGAAAAGAGACCATGAAGATGATACAGAAGATGACCCCGATCTTCCCAAAAGACCAAGGCAACTAGCACGTGAGGTATTTTCAATACGTTTTGGGTCATTTGATTGTAATGTTATTACAGGTGGAGATGCAGGAGGAGGATATCTTACTGCGAAAAGAAAGGCTTACCTTTGTGAGGCTCAAGCTTGCTCGTATATTCAGCGAATAAATTTAGCTGAGGAGGATCGTTCGAAAAAGGTAAACAAAGAGAAGCTGGTCATTGGTTTTTCAAAGAACGACCTTGCAGGTGTCCTATATCCTCATGATGACCCCTTGGTGATTAAAATGGAATGAAAGAAGTGATGATTTCAAGAGTTCTAGTAGATAAAGGTAGCTCAGCAGACATCATGTTCTACTCGTGCTTCGACAGCTTGAACTTAAAGTTATCTCAACTAGAGCCTTATCACAGACCTCTCCTCGATTTTGCTGGCGAGAAAGTTTTTCCACTTGAGACGATCAAGTTGGATATATTCATTGGAACATGGCCTGCATGTCGAACAAAAAGAATACGCTTCTTCGTGATGGATAAAAATGTTCAGTCAGCCTATAACATCATCATGCGAAGGGTAGGATTGAAGAAGTTCGAAGCAGTTCCATCTACGGTACATCAGTGCCTAAAATTTCCAAAAAATTTTGGAGTAGGAGTTGTGAAGGGTGATAAAAAAGTAGCTCGGGAATGCTATTATTCATCTGCGGAGTAAGAGGAGATGGAAGAATCAAGGAAAAAGACTACTACCTATAAAGTGGATGAAGGTACATAAATTGAAACATTAGATCCTAGAGATGAATCGCAACTCGTGAAGGGTCAGGTGGTGGAAGCTACAGAAAACATCATTCTGGACGATGAGCACCCTGAACGAATAACTCAAATAGGCAGCCTCATTATTGGAAGCTTTGAATTTGAATCGTAGGACGTATTCCATGTCGACCTCGTCCAGGCTGTTCAAAACGATCCCTGCCACACAACTTGTAGTATAAGATGAACCATCTACATATAGCCTCCATATAGGCAACTTGTTATCTAATTTCTGATCTGACAGAGTTCCTCGATGAAATATTTGTTGATTCTTTCCACCTTCCCCTGATATTTCTTATTCTTTGTCGACCATCTTTACTTGCCCTTTTACCAACCTAAGTTGGTCTGAGCTCGAATTTAATGATCCTGTAACATCCACTTGCCCTTTTACCAACCTAAGTTGGTCTGGGATAGTGCTTGTTGATCCTGTAACATCCACAAGATGATCGATGAGCAGCTTTTGATCCTCGGGGGTATCAGGATAGGTGAACTCTGCTATGAAATCAGGTACTGCTTGCCCTTTAAGCGATGATCTGGGTTCATAAATTATATCATATTCACCGAGTTCTATTGCCCACTACATCAATCTCCCTGATTTTTCTGGTTTATGAAGGGCTTGTCTCAACGGCATGTCAGTATATACGACTATAGTATGGGCCTGGAAGTATGGCCTCATTCTCCTACTCGCCTCAATCAGCGCCAGTGCCAAATTTTCGAGTTTTGGATATCTGATTTCTGCTCCTCGGAAGGCCTTACTTGTATAATAAATTGGTTTTTGCACTCCATTCTCCATTCTGATCAACACCGAGCTAACTGCATTCTCCGATACTGCCAGATACAAGTATAATTTTTCTCCCATCACTGGCCTGGACAACAGTGGAGGTGCTCCCAGATATTTCTTCAAGTCTTGAAAAGCCTTCTCACATTCATCATTCCATTCAAAAGTCTTTCGGAGCATTTTGAAGAATGGGAGGCATCTATCAGTTGCTTGCGATACAAATCTGTTGAGTGCTGCTACTCGTCCTGTAAGACTCTATACTTATTTCTTCGTCGTTGGAGATCGCAGCCCTAATAGAGCTTTGATCTTTTTAGGATTTACTTCAATGCCTCGTTGATTGACAATGTACCCGAGAAACCTGCCTTCTCGTACTCCAAATATGCACTTCATCGGGTTCAGCTTCATTTGGTATTTGTCCAGTTGATCAAAGGTCTGGCCTAAGTCAACTAGATGATCAGCAGCTTTCTTACTCTTTGTTAGCATATCATCGACATAGACTTCCATATTGATATTGATTTATTCGGCAAAGACCTTGTTCATCAGCCGCTGATATGTCGCACCTGCATTTTTTAAACCAAAAGGCATAACATTATAACAACAAGCTCCCCTAGGAGTAATGAAAGAAGTACTCTCCCTGTCTTCAGGTTTTATTTTTATCCGATTGTAACCAGAATAAGAATCCATGAAGCTAAGCATCTCATGTCCCGAGGTAGCATCCACCAGTTGGTCAATTCGGGGTAATAGAAAGTGATCCTTTAGGCATGCTTTGTTAAGATCGGTGAAGTATACACACATCCTCCATTTGTTGTTTTTCTTCTTTACCATCACCACATTGGCTAACCAGTCTCGATATTTAATATCTTCGATGAAGCAAGCTTTTTGGAGTTTTTCGACCTCCTCTTGTATAGCTTGATTCTTCTCGGGACTGAATACTCTTCTTCTCTGCTTCACTGGTTTGATCTCCTTATTCATGTTGAGCTCGTGACATAAGAAATTTGGGTCTATTCTGGGCATATCCTCATGACTCCATGCAAAAGTTTTCTTTCTGCTTCTCAGAAAAGTTATCAGTTCTTATTTTAGTGAGACTTCCAATGACGAGGCCATGATTGCAGGTCTTAATTTGACAAAAATTATGGAGGCACAACAAGTTATTGTCTTCAGTGATTCTCAATTAATCGTGAATCAAATGTTGGGAATATATGTAGCTAAAGGAGAATTAATGATCAAGTATCATGCAAAGGTGATGGAGTTGATATCAGAATTTGTTGCTGTTCAGTTGGTGAGAATACCAAGAATGGAGAATGTGAGAGCAGACGCCCTAGCCCGATTAGCATCAGCTACTCGTACCAAGCTGCGAAGAACGATACCAATTGAAGTGTTGGCTAATCGAAGCATAGAGGAGGATCTGATGATGAATTTTATCACCCTTGATTTAGGACCATCTTGGATGGATCCCATCAGGGCATATATTGAGGAGGGAGAACTACCAATTAATAAGCTCGCTGCCAAGAAGTTAAAGTTTAAAGCTGCTCGGTATGTATTGACTAATGGTATTCTGTACAGACGAGGAATTATGGTAGGTTTACAAAGATGTGTATATCCCTATGAGGTGAAAGAATTGATTGAAGAAATCCATGAAGGCTCCTATGGAGCCCATGTAGCAGGTCGGACTCTTTTGCAAAGGATAATGATGCAGGGATACTACTGGCCAACGATGAGGGCTGATTGTATAGCCTATGCCATGAAATGTGACAAGTGCCAGCGCTTTTCCTCCATTCGAAGAACTCCACAAGAATTATTGACACCTATCACTTCCCCTTGGCCATTATCCATGTGGGGAATAGATTTGGTCGGGCCACTGCCAACGACCAGAGGAAAGTTCAAATATGTCGTCGTCGCAGTGGATTATTTTACTAAGTGGGTAGAAGCTGAGCCTCTTGTCGACATGACTTACGAGAAGGTATATCAATTTATCTGGAAAAATATCATTTGTAGATATGGTCTTCCCCATGTATTCATCACCAACCATGGAACACAATTTGATAATGAGGAATTCGCTGCCTACTACCATCAGTCCAATATTTTGAAGCTCCACTCAGCACCAGGTCATCCCTAAAGCAATGGACAGACTGAAGTAACTAATAGAACACTGCTAAATGGCTTGAAGAAAAGACTAAGTGATGAGAAATCAAATTGAATCAATGAGTTACAGTCAGTACTGTGGGCTTATCGTACTACTCCCCGAGCAGCAACTGGAGAATCCCCATATATGCTGGAGTTTGGAAGTGAAGCTGTCATACCTGCCGAGTTGGGTCTCCCAACACACAGAGTACTGAATTTTAACTCCCCAGTCAGCGACTTAATGAGAAGATTGGATTTGGACATGCTCGAGGAAATTAGAGAGGAAGCAGCCATTAGGAATGCTGCTTACCAATAACGAACAACTCTGTTCTACAATAATAGGGTGAAGAAGTGCGACCTAAAAGAAGGAGACTATGTGCTAAACAAAGTCATTCAGAAGCACAACAAATTGGGGGAAAACTGGCATGGACCATACCGAGTTACAGAAGTTGTTCGACCAGGAACTTACCGAATAGCAACTTTAGAGGGGGAGGAGTTTAAGAATGCGTGGAACGCAGAGCACCTGCGCAAGTATTATCAGTGATGTAAACTCTCAAGTAATGCAGTTCCATCAGTATGAATAAAATGAAGATATTCTGCCAGATTCTCTCTTTTTATTGAAAATTTTTCGTGGAATACTAGTGCTACACACTACTCGGCAAAACTCAGGATGCTCAGAAAACATATTCCTAAAAATGCCAACTTCGGTTGGTTAGGAAAGAAAATATTCCTAAAAATTCCAACTTCGGTTGGTTAGGAAACAAAATATTCCTAAAAATGCCAACTCGGTTTGGTTAGGAAAAGATATTCCTAAAAATGCCAACTTCGGTTGGTTAGGAAACAAAATATTCCTAAAAATGCCAACTCGGTTTGGTTAGGAAAAGATATTCCTAAAAATGCCAACTTCGGTTGGTTAGGAAACAAAATATTCCTAAAAATGCCAATTTCGGTTGGTTAGGAAAAAAATATTCCTAAAAATGCCAACTCGGTTTGGTTAGGAAAAGATATTCCTAAAAATGCCAACTTCGGTTGGTTAGGAAACGAAATATTCCTAAAAATGCCAACTCTATTTGGTTAGGAAGCAAGATATTCCTAAAAATGCGAACTTCGGTTGGCTAGGAAGAAAAAATATTTTTCCAAAAGTACAAAAGTTGGTCGGGAAAGAAAAATTCACCAATTTAGGTAGGTCGAGAATTAAAAGATGTTGATCATTGTTGGAAAGAGACATTTTATGAGTATATGAGAAAAAGATCAAGTTAAATTTTTGTTACTTGTGATTTTTTAAAATTCCTGCCAAACTGGTCGAGAAACAAAACATCGTTAATTTTGGTCAGTCAAATGATTACCACAAATTCAAGCTAGTCGACAATAAGTTTTAATCAATTACAGTTCGTCGACAAAATACATAATGTTGTTATACATACACAAATGAAAAAGTGTTTTACAACTACAAGACAATGGCAATCAACATTTGCAAACAAAATATATGTCTTTCATTAAGTCCAAAAACAAAGTACATTGATAATGAAATGTATACTAACTATTACATCGAGATTCCTACTCTATTGGTTTCTTCCCCTATGCTTTTTAAATAGGCTCCTCGCCAGCAGGAGGATCCTTCAAAGCATAAGGAGAGTTGATGAAGTTAAGGTCTTGAAGCATCCTGATATTCATTACGGATGGTCTATCTAGCAGGTGCTCGGGGAGAGATATCTCTGCATTAGAATGGAGATTATAATCATCGAGGTACTTAGAAATCAAGCACCGAAAAATGGCCTGAGCAGGGATCCAACTCATGCCAAGCTTGTATGGTGGCACTGGTAGGTCGAGTAGCCCAGTATTATGGTAATCCCACAAGTAGTGACCTTGCTCCAATTTCATTACACCCAAAGCATTCAGCCACCCTTGTTTGTAGCCCTCATTATTTGCATTCTGGATTCAATCGTCCAAATGATAAAGAGCTTCATTGTATCCTTCCATCCAGAATTCCCGTGGCTGCTTGGGGAATTGATAGGTCAATCTTTCCAACTGCTCATGAAGACTTTTTGCAAAAAGTTCCTTGTTCTCCAAGGCAAATTTCTGTGCAGATAGCTGCTCGTCCAGGCTCTGAATCTTCTTAGACATTTCGGCCAATGCTTGATTTTTTGCCATTAATTGGAACGCTTGGTTCTCCAATGCTGACTGAGTTCTAGCTTCTTCAATAGTAGGTCGAAGGACTCTTGGTCATTCTCGAGGAGCTCTTGCTTGTCCCCGAGCAGGAGTAGAAGGACCATCTTTCCTCAAAGTCTCCAGCTCATCGCGCAGATTGGCATTTTCAACTTCCAAGAAGGAGAATCCCTCATCGTTCACAGGGACCAAGGCATTTGAGGAAGAGGCAACAGACTTCAATTGAGCTATTTCCTTTTACAGGTTATTATTTTTTTTCTCCAACAGCTCAGCTATTTGCCTGTACCCCTCGACCTCAGTTTTCAGAGTTCTCTCTCTCACTTTGTAAGCAGCGAACATCTTGTCATAGCCTTTGTCAGCACTGAGTTATTGATAGTTATTTTCATATCCCTCATGCAAAAGAGCTGAAGACTCCTTGTATTGCTGTTGAAGTTCATCGAGAGTGCCTTGTAAATTTTCAATCATTTCATAATAAGCTACATTATTGGCTACTACACGATCAAGCAGACACTTCAAATATTGGTAAGCTTCAATTTCCTGCTTTGAAGCATCTTGGCCGAGGATGTCAACGATTTATGATTCACTCAGATCTGTGTGACCAGCCTTAAAGTACTCATTACATTGCCTCAACAGCTTTGTATCATGAGCAGACAATAACTCCATCCTAGCCATAAACTAGTAAAAGAGGAGAAGGCAAGAAATAATAAGAATATAAGCAGAGCATGAAAAGAAGAATCAACAATCTGCATAATCAAAAGTTCACATTTTATTACATCATAGAAGAGAGGAACAAAGTTAAAAGTTACATGTGCCAAAGGAAAATAAAACAAAAAGAAAAATCCGAACAAATTTACACCTTTTCCTTGTCTCCCAAAATTTTCTCGGGAGCCTGGGACGAGGAGCTAGGTTGCTCGAGGGGAATATAGAGTTGCTCGGGGAGTGCAGGAGGTTTCTCGGATGAGGCAGGCAGAAGTTGAAGTTGCTCACTGGCAGGGGGACTAAGAACTTGATCCCCCACCGCCATGGAAGACTCCTCAGAGTCAGCTTCGTCCTCTTCTTCTTCCTCGGGAGTTGGAGGGGGGACCCGGGATATGTCGCTGGAATAGGTCAGAGTCTTCATTAACCTTCATTTCTTGTAGAGCAGTAACCCAGCCATCTCTAAAGTATTTGAGACTGCCATATTCTACTTGCGACATCATTTCAACCAAACCTTTATTCCATCCCTTGTCCCAGCCAACGCTGAAAGACTTCTTCACAGCCAACTTTCTTTTTACTTTCTCCGAGGAGAGCTTCTCGGACAGAAGTTCCTCTGTAGCCTTCAGCTTATTCTCAGCTTCCTCCTTCTGGTGACTTACTTCGCGAAGCTGGATTAATTCTTCTTCAACAACTTTGAGCTTATTCTCAAGCTCTCCAGCATTTTTGAGCTTCTCGTCGAGCTCCTTATTTTTCTCCCCCAAGTCCTTTACTTTTTTCTCCAATACTTTGGAGGCTTCAACAGATTGGTTCCTCTCCTGCTCTGTGGAATCGAGTTTCTTCTCCCAGGAAGTTTTATTATCGTCATATTTCTGACGAGAGTCCTTCAAAGATTGGGTAAGGCCCACCAAAGCTTCCTTTACACCAGATAAGGAGCTTGAAGCTTTGATAGCTCCGTCTTTCTTCTGAATGGTATTAAAATAGGTCACCAACTGGAAAAGGAAGATAACGACAAGTCAGTATAGAGACAGATATAACAAGGGAAAAATGAGAGGGTTAAAACCATAAAACTTACAGAAGCAATATGGTGAGCAGACAATGAGGTGACCATGTCCCGAGAAAGGTTTTCCTCAAGTCCTTGGATATCTAGAATGATCCAAGTCTTCACTGAGCTCATGACAGAGCTCGGGGGAACAAAAGTAGGAACATCAGTTCTAATAGTTGGGGGCTGAGAGATGGTTTCAGCCAAATTGACTGAGGAGCTCTTCTTCAGCCTCCTCGGGGGAACATGAACCGTTTCGACCAAGGAGGAACTCTTGGTCGGTGATATGACAATCACCTCTATTGGAGCATCAGTCTTACTTGGAACCACTGGGGCTTCTCAGCATCCTTCTTGGTTGCAGTAGAAGGAGGAGCATCAATTTTCTTTGTCCCCTTTGGGACATCAGGTTTACTTCTTTTTGCCTTCCCAGCACTAGAGGCAGATTTCTCAAAGATAGACGGAACCTTTCTTTTACCCATCCTTTCACTAAGGGGAATGTGTGATTCAGAAGAAGAATCTTCAGCAACTAGCACCAGTTCAATATCGCTAATCACCGGACGAGCAGTAAAGAAGATGTGTAGCTCTTATACTGCAGCAAGTATGAGGCAGACCTAATATGCTCGTCGATAACAGTCTGATGCAAGCTCCAGATAAGTTTTAAGTGTTTTATGTTAACTTCTGTCTCTTTTGGAGACTTTCTTTTACTATCAACTGCAAATAAATAAACATTAAAATATCAGTCACGCATTTTATCAAACACAATGAAAGCATAATTTCAAAATAAATAAAATGAAATAAAATAACCTATCCCATTGCCAAAGGGAGGGCATCTGGGACCCTGATACACTTCATCTCCAGTTAAAGGAGAATGTTGCCAATTTTTGATAATAACACCATGCTCAAAATAGTCCCTATTGGCATCTGGGAGATTGACCACTAAAGCCCTATTTAAAAATCTAGTTTTTAAATAAAAAGTATTATCCCCAACTGCCCATCTATAACAGAACATGATCTCTGGAATTCCTATGCGAGTTCCATGACTTTGATTCAATCTATGAACCCCATTAACTATTCTCCATGTATTGGGGGCTATTCTTGCAGGAACAACGTTAAAATACTGACAGAATTCCAGACATAAAGGATTTGGTGAAAAGGAAAAGTCGCACTTAGCAATAAAGAGGCCGGGGAACCAATGTCCCTCAGCCAAACGAAAATAATCTGAAGGTTCAGAAAGTTCCTCCAGAACAACCCATGAAGGGATAGCAAAATCAGAGCGAAATTTATCAAGAGATTCAACAAGGTAAACCATGACGAATAAAGGAAAGGAAGATGAAGGAAGAAGATCTTACAGAAAGAGAGTGGATATATTGACAACGAACGATGGAAAGGATGAACGCACAAGAGAGAAAGACAATGGAAAACTCAAAGGCAGAAATTTGAAAAAAGTAGAAGATGATGGGATTGTCTGCGATGCTTAAATACCTTACCTTGGGAAACGGTAAAGTTAATGATTACAAAAATAAATGATTACGCTACCGGCGGCTAAAAGAATAAAAGGTGCACAGAGATCGAGGCGATTATAAAAATTCAAAAAGTCTGATTCTGCGAATTTGGATGGAAAAATAAATACAAGGAAACACTCCTAAAAATTAGGAGAATCATTTAAAATCGCCATATTCCGAGAAAGAATGTTCAATACTCCTCAAATTTCGAACTATGAAACATTAGGGGCTTCTGTTGATACCAAAATTGACATGCTGATGTGGATGAATCATAAGAAGACACGTGTCAATTTACGGGGCACCTACAGACATTTTTGCAATCACTTTAGCAATGAGGAACTCTGCTTCCCCGATCAACTCATACGCTCCGAGTAACTGGTGTACTCCGAAGAACATCACTGCTCCGAGGAACTCATGAATACCGAGCAACTTAGGCGGTCCGAGATGCATCTCGAACAGAGTATTAATTGCAAGGTAACCAAAAGATCGACTATTCATTGAATGTTTTATCATACAAATGTATACGCTTAAGGGGCATTAATGACTTACCCTTTCACATTGTTGATGTAAAAAACTAGATCGCTCTAATTATTCAATCACAGATAAATAAATAAGACAAAGATTTTTAAAGTGGTTCGGCTCGGAATAAAGCCTACGTCCACTGTTATGTTATTGCTGAGTGTTTGTAGAATTCTTGATTACAAGTTCTTTCAAGAAATCCCGCTCCCCCTGGAATGAGGATGATACAAGGTATTTATAGCCCTTAGGCTGTATATGAAAGGTTCGAAACATTAAATGATATACATATGAAAGGGTAATACATTTAATGCAGCGTGTGCGTCAAGAATATAAACATTCAATGAATAGTTGAACTGTTGTCCATCTGGTAATTAACGCTACGACCGAGATGCAGCTCGGACCGCCTTAGTTGCTCGTTGACCAAGAGTTCCTCGGAGCGCTTAGAGTATCTCGGGATGATGGAGTTCCTCAGGGTGTCCTCCTCATTGCTCGGAGAGAATATGAATTTGTTGAAGGAATGAACTTCCTCGTTGCTATTGTGCCACGTAGGTTGACACGTGTCTTCGTATTATTCGTCCACATCAGCATATTAATTTTGGTATCAACAGAAGCCCCCAATGTTTCATATTTCGAACTTTGAGGAGTATGGAATATTCTTTCTCGGTATGTAGCAATATTGAATGATCTTCCTGGGTTTTAGGAACATCGTATTTGAATTTATTTCCAAATTCATAGAATCCGCCTTTTTTCGAATTTTTAAGAGCGCTTCGATCTTCGTGCCCTTTTTGTCCTTTTAGCCGCCGGAAGTTCAATAGTTTCTTTTGTGTAATCATTTCCTTCGCCGCTTCCCAAGGCAAAGTATTTAAACTTCTTAGATAACCATACCGTCTTCTACCTTTCCCAATTTTCTGCATTCAAGCTTTCTATTCTCTCTCACTCTACTTATTTTCGTTCGTTTGTTGACAGCTCTCCTTTCTTCCTGTAAGCTTTTTCTTCCTTCTTCTTTTATTCACCATGGTTTATGTTATTGAATCTATTGAAAAATTTCGCTCTGATTTTTCCATCCCATCTTGGGTAATTTTAGAAGAGTTTTCTGGAGCTCAAGATTACTTTCGTTTGGCTGAGGGACATTGGTTCCCCAGTCTTTTTATTGCTGAATGTGGTTTTTCCTTTCCACCAAACCCATTGTGTCTCGAGTTTTGTCAGTATTTTGATCTTCTCCCTGCAAAAATAGCCCCCAATTCATGGAGAATAATTAATGGGGTGTACAAATTAAATCTAACTCATGGGACTCGTATAGGGATCCCTGAAATAATGTACTGCTATAGATGGGCCGTTCTAGATAATATCTATTATTTAAAAATTAGGTTTTTGAATAGAGCCCTTGTAGTTAACCTCCCAGATGCAAATAGAGATTATTTTGAACATGGGGTGGTTATTAAAAATTGGCAACATGCCCCTTTAGTTGGAGATGGTGTATACAACGGTCCCAGATTCCCCCCATAAGGCAATGGGATAGGTTTATTTTTCATTTTATTTCTTTTCTGAATTCATTATGTTTGATAAAATGTTTGACTGATATTTGATCATGCGCTTGTTTGCAGTTGACAGTAAAAGAAAAACTCCAAAGGAATCAGAGGTTAATATCAAGCATCTGAAACTTATCTGGGGTTTGCATAAGAACGTTGCAGACGAACACATCAGGTCTGCATCATATTTGCTACAGTATAAGAGCTATACAAACTCTTATACTGCTCGTCCTGTTGAGCCAGCTTCAATTCCCGAAGTTTCTTCTTCAGATTCTCACGTCCCTTTAATTCAAAGAATGGGCAAGAAGAGAGCTCCTCCTGCTCTGTTTGATGATACTGCCTCTGCTGCTGAGGCTAACAAAAGCAAAATGGATGTCCCAGAGGGGACTAAGAAGGTGGATGTTGCACCTTCAAAAACTGCCGAGAAGCCCCCAGTGGCTCCGAGAAAAAAGGTTGCTCCTGCTGAGATAATTTCTATCTCTCCGACTAAGAGTTCTTCCTTGGTTGAAGCTGCTGAAGTCCCATTAAAGAGATTGAGGAAATCATCCTCAGTTAGTTTGGCTGAAACTGCCCCCACTCTACCAGCTGGTGGTGTTGGTATTCCAACCATCATTCCTCCGAGCTCTGCAATGAGCTCGGTGAAGACTTGGATCATACCCGAGGTCCAAGGAATTGATGAAAAAATTTCTAGGGATATGCTGGCATCCCTAGCTACTCGTCGTCTTGCTTCGGTAAATTTCTCACACTCTGAATTTCCTTTCTTTCTCTGAGTACTTGTATTTTTGCATTGACTTACTGTTTTTCTCCTCTTTCAGCTGGTGAACTGTTTTAATAACATTGTGAAGAAGGACGAGGTAATTAAGGCCTCTAGCTCCTCGTCTGGTGTAGAGGATGCTCTGTTGGGTTTGACCCAATCCTTGAAGGAATCTCTCCAACAGTATAATGAGGACAAGACTGCTTGGGAGAAAAAGTTGTCAGTAGCCGAGGCCGAGAAAGTAAAACTGGCTGAGATCTCCAAGGGTTTGGAGAATAAAGTGAAAAGTTTGGAGGTTGAGCATAAAAAATATGACGACAAGCTCAAGAATTTTGGAGAGCTTGAAGATAAGTTGAAGAAGGAAAAAGAAGAGCTGCTCGGCCTGCGAGATATCAAAAGCCAAAAGGAAGAATTGGATGCGAAACTTTCCTCGGAGAAATTGAGAAGAAAACTCGCAGTTAAAAAATCCTTCAGCGCTGGCTGGGATAAAGGATGGGACAAGGGGATTGCTGCAATGACATCCCAAGTCCAGTATGGGAAGTTTAATACTTCCGAGATGGTTGGGTAGCTGCCCTTCAGGAATTGAAGATCAAAGAAGATTATGGGCTATTCCAACTACACCTCCCTGGCCCTCCTCCACCAATTGTGGAAGAAGAAGAAGATGAGCCTGTCTCCGATGAATCCTCCATGGCCATAGGTGATCAAATCTCTGCCTCTCAACCCTCTGCCACCGAGGACATTTCTTCTATGCCTCCTCCTCCTGAGAAAATTTCAACTCCTGTAGACCAAGTCGTTGTTACCACCGAGCAACCAAGCTCCTCGTCCCAGCCTCCCGAGAAAGTCTTGGGAGACAAGGAAAAGGTGTGAAGTTGTTCGGTATCATTTCTATCTTTCATTACTTGTAATCGAATAATGTAATCCTTTTGTGATCTAATAAAATACATCTTTGTTTATCTCTGTTGTTGATGATTTGTTTTTGTTGATTGTTGTCTTTTCCTCATCCTTAGTTTGTTGCTAGAATGGAACTGCTATCCGTCCATGATACAAAACTGATGCAGGAATGTCACGAGTACTATAAAGCTGGTCACACAGAGCTAAGTATATCAGAAATTGTTGACATCCTAGGCCATGATGCCTCAGAGCAAGCAATTGAGGCTTATCGGTACTTGAAAGATTTACTCGACCGAGCTGTGGCTAACAACGTTGCCTATTATGACTTGATTGAAGAGCTTCATGGTTCCATGGAGGATCTTCAAAATCAACACAATGAATCAACTGCCTTGTTGCACAAGGAATATGAAAATAAATATCAACAGCTTTCTTCTGAAACAGGCCATAAAAAGATTATCGCTGGATATGATATTAGGGAGAGAACTTTAAAATGTGAAGTTGAATCCTGCAGGCAGATCGCCGAGCTGCTGGAACAAGAAAATAATAATCTGCAGAAAAAGTTGGCACAGTACGAATCTGCAGCATCATCTTCCACTGCTTTAGTACCAATAACCGGAGAAGGTTTCTCGTTCTTAGAGGTTGAAAATGCCAAATTAAGGCAGGAACTAGATAACTTAAGAAGATCTGTTATTCCTGTGACTGCTCGGGGATGAGGAAGAGGTTCTCGGAGACGAGGAAGAATTGTCGAGGAGCAAAGTTCTCCAGTCGCTTATCGGAGCCGATCAAGAGTTCTTAGTCGCAATGTTGAAGAGGCTCGCACTCAGTCTACTTTGGAAACTCAAGAGTTCCAATTGAATGCCAAAGATCGTGCTCTTTCTGAACTGTCCAAGAAAAACCTATCCTTGGAAGACCAACTTACTGCGACAAAGTCTGCTTTACATTCCAAGGACCTTTTTGCCAAAAATCTTCATGAACAATTGGATAGACTAACCTTCCAATTCCATAAGCAACCTCGCGAGTTCTGGATGGGAGGTTATAATGAGGCCCTTTGTCACTTGGATGCTCACATTGAAAATGCCAATAATGAAGGTTATAAACAGGGATGGTTGAACGCCCTTGGAGTGCTGAAGCTCGAACAGGGGCATTACCTATGGGATTATCATAGCCCTGGGTTATTAGACTTGCCCGTACCACCTTATAAATTGGATATGGCATGGATTCCAGCTCGCGCCATTCCTCGGAGCTTAATTTCAAGATATCTTGGTGACTATAACCTTCATTCTCAAGTTGACATATCTCGTCCTGAGCATCTCTTGGATACACCTTCAATAATGAATGTCAGGATGCTGAAGGACTTGAATTTTATTAATTCTCCTCTTTGCCTGGAAGATCCTCCTGCTGGCGAAGAGCCTATCTCAAAAGCAAAGGGCAAGAAACCAATAGAATAGGAATATCAATGTAATAATTAGCACATACTTGTAACCTGTAACTTATTTTGAATTTTTAATGAAAGACTTTCATTTTTGTTTGTAAATCTGTATTGCTATTGTCTTGTAAATATCAAATACTTATGTATCTGTTAAAAAGATAACAATATTTGTATTGTTCATCGACCAACTTAGTAAAAAGTTTACAAGCACTAGAAATGTTGCTCGACTGCTCAATGAGTATAAAGATGTTTTAAAATTCTGCCAATCAACCAAGGTTGCTAATTTATGATCATCGACCAATTATAGTTAGTGAGAGTTTATCCCCGACCAACTATACTTGATAAATTTTTGACTTTATACAATGTACCCGACCAACCGAGGTCAATAAATTCTTCTTGTCGACCAACTACAGTTGGTGGGTTTTTATTCCCGACCAACTATACTTGGTGTATTTTGGAATATTTTGCTCTTCAAAGAACTTTTTGTAATAATATTACCTCCCGACCAACATAAGTTGGAATGTGAGAGTATATTTTCAAATCCAATCAACCAAAACTGGCGTTTTCTGGCGTTTTTTTAATAATATTGTCCACTAGTTATCTTACCAACCGTAGTTGATCACGCTAGTGTCACTTCCTAACCAAAGGAATATTTTTTGGTTCTTTCGAACTGTCCACTAGTTATCTTACCAACCGTAGTTGATCATGCTAGTGTCACCTCCTAACCAAAAGAGTATTTTTTGGTTCTTTCGAACTGTCCACTAGTTATCTTACCAACCGTAGTTGATCACGCTAGTGTCACCTCCTAACCAAAGGAGTATTTTTTGGTTCTTTCGAACTGTCCACTAGTTATCTTACCAACCGTAGTTGATCACGCTAGTGTCACCTCCTAACCAAAGGAGTATTTTTTGGTTCTTTCGAACTGTCCACTAGTTATCTTACCAACCGTAGTTGATCACGCTAGTGTCGCCTCCTAACCAAAGGAGTATTTTTTTGTTCTTTCGAACTATAAGCGTAGTGTATTACACTAGTATTCCCCGAAAAACTTTCAACAGAAAGAAAATGGTGAAACATCCTCGTTTTATTCATAATGAAGGAAATGCTTTACATTTTACATTACCGATAATACTTGTGCAGGTGTTCAGCATTCCATGCATTCTTGAATTCCTCTCCCTCTAGAGTTGCTATTCTGTAAGTTCCTGGTCGAACAACTTCTGTAACTCGGTAAGGTCCATGCCAGTTTGCTTCCAGCTTATTATGCTTCTGAATGACTTTCTTTAACACATAATCCCCTTCTTTTAAATCGCATTTCTTCACCCTTTTGTTGTAAAACAGAGCTGTACGTTGTTGGTAAGCAGCATTCCTAATGGGTGCCTCCTCTCTAACCTCCTCGAGCATATCCAAATCTAGTCTTCTCATCAAATCACTTACTGGGGAATTGAAATTCAGCACTCTATGCGTTGGGAGACCCAACTCGGCAGGTATCACAGCCTCACTTCCAAATGCTAGCATATATGGTGATTCTCCAGTTGCTGCTCGGGGAGTTGTTCGATAGGCCCATAATGCTGATTGTAGCTCATTAATCCAATTCTCTTTGGCCTCACTTAGCCTCTTCTTCAAACCATTTAGTAATGTTCTGTTCGTCACTTCAGTCTGTCCATTGCTTTGGGGATGGCCTGGTGCTGAATGAAACTTCAAAATGTTCGACTGATGACAATAAGCAGCAAATTCTTCATTATCGAATTGTGTTCCATGGTCTATGATGAAAGCATGGGGGAGACCATATCGACAAATGATATTCTTCCAAATGAACTGATATACCTTCTCGTACGTCATATCAATTAGTGGTTCAGCTTCCACCCACTTAGTAAAATAATCCACTACGACGAGGTACTTGAACCTTCCTCGGGTCGTCGGCAATGGTCCAACCAAATCAATCCCCCACATGGCAAATGGCCAAGGTGAATTTATTGGTGTCAACAATGCTTGTGGAGTTCTTCGGATGGAGGAAAAGCGTTGGCACTTGTCACACTTCTTGGCATAGGCTATACAATTAGCCCTCATTATCGGCCAGTAGTATCCCTGTGTCATCACCCTTTGCAAAAGAGTCCGACCTGCTACATGAGCTCCACAGGATCCTTCATGGATTTCCTCAACCAATTCCCTGACTTCTGATGGATGTACACATCTCTTCAAACCTCCCATAATTCCTCGTCTATACAAAACACCATTAGTTAACACATACCGAGCAACTTTATACTTCAATTTCTTAGCGGCTAGCTTGTCCTCCGGTAATTCTCCTTCTTCAATGTATGCCCTGATAGGATCCATCCAAGATGGTCCTAAATCAAGGGTTATTATATTCACCATCAGGTCTTCTTCTATGCTCCGACTTTCTAATACTTCAATTGGTATTGTCCTTCGCAGCTCGGTGCGCATAGCTGACGCTAATCAGGCCAATGCGTCTGCTCTAGCATTCTCTATCCTCGGTATTCACACCAATTGAATGGCATCAAATTCTGCCAATAATTCCATCACCTTTGCATGATACCTCGCCATTAATTCTCCCTTGACTGCATATATTCCCATCATCTGATTCACAATTAATTGAGAATCACTGAATACAATTATTTGTCGTGCTTCCATAAATTTTGCCAAATTTAAACCTGCTATCATGGCCTCATACTCAGCCTCATTATTGGAGGCTTTGAATTGGAATCGCAAGGCATACTCCATATCAATATCATCTGGGGTGTTTAAAACAATCCCTGCTCCACAACCAGCTGTGCAAGATGATCCATCTACATATAATCTCCAAGTAGGTAATTCGTCTTCAAATGTCTTATCTGATAGAGCTCCTCGATAAAATATCTGCTGTTTTCTTTCATCATCCCCTAGTATTTTTCGCTCCTCGTCGACCATCTGTTCGCACCCTTTTACCAACCGAAGTTGGTCTGGGTTTGAATATGATGATTTTTCTACATCCACCAGTCCTCTTACCAACCTTAGTTGGTCTGGACCTGTGTCTGTTGATCCTGTATCGTCCACAGGTTGGTCAGCAAGCACCTTTTGTTCCTCGGGGGTATCAGGGTACGTGAACTCTGCTATAAAATCTGCTACAGCTTGCCCCTTTAATGATGATCTGGGTTCATACACAATATCATATTCACCGAGTTCTATTACCCAATACATCAATCTTCCTGATTTTTCTGGCTTGTGAAGGGCTTGCCTTAATGGCATGTCGGTATACACGATGATGGTATGGGCCTGGAAATATGGCCTCATTCTTCTACTTGCTTCAATTAATGCCAGTGCCAATTTCTCTAGCTTTGGGTACCTGATTTCTGCACCTCGGAAAGCTTTACTTGTGTAATAGATGGGTTTCTGGACTCCATTCTCCAATCTGATCAACGCTGAGCTAACTGCATTCTCTGATACTGCCAAATACAAGTACAACTTCTCTCCTGTTATTGTCCTAGACAACAATGGTGGTGCTCCCAAATACTTCTTCAAGTCTTGAAAGGCCTTCTCACATTCATCAGTCCACTCAAAACTTTTTCGCAGTGTTTTGAAGAATGGGAGGCATTTATCAGTTGCTCTGGATACAAATCTGTTGAGCGCTGCAACTCGTCCTGTAAGACTCTGTACTTCTTTCCTCGTCGTTGGGGATCGCAGCCCTAAAAGAGCTTTGATCTTTTCTAGATTCGCCTCAATACCTCGTTGGTTGACGATGTATCCAAACATTCCTTCCCATACTCCAAAGGTACACTTCGTCGGATTGAGCTTCATTTGGTATTTATCCAGTTGATCAAAGGTCTGGCCTAAGTCAACTAGATGATCAGTAGCTCTCTTGCTTTTGGTGAGCATGTCGTCGACATAGACTTCCATGTTGCAACTGATTTGTTCGGCAAAAACCTTGTTCATCAGCCGCTGATATGTTGCACCTGCATTTTTCAAACCAAAAGGCATAACATTATAACAATAAGTTCCCCTTGGGGTAATAAAAGAAGTACTTTCCCTGTCTTCAGGTTTCATTTTGATCTTATTGTAGCCAGAATATGCATCCATGAAGCTGAGCAACTCATGTCCCGAGGTAGCATCCACTAGCTGGTCGATTCTGGGCAATGGAAAATGATCTTTTGGGCATGCCTTGTTAAGATCAGTGAAATCAACACACATTCTCCATTTATTGTTCTTCTTCTTTACCATCACCATATTTGCCAACCAATCTGTATATTTTACATCTTCAATGAATTGGGCTTTCTGGAGCTTCTCGACCTCCTCTTGTATGGCCTGGTTCTTCTCAGGACTAAACACTCTTCTTCTCTGCTTCACAGGCTTGATCTCCTTATTCACATTGAGCTCATGACATAAGAAGTTTGGATCTATTCCTGGCATGTCTTCATGACTCCAAGCAAAAGTATTCTTCCTATTTCTCAAGAAAGTTATCAACTCCTGTTTTATTGAAACATCCAATGACGATCCTATCTGGGTTACTCGTTCAGGATGCTCGTCGTCCAGAATAACATTTTCTGTAGATTCCACCACCTGTCCTTTTACAAGTTGAGATTCATCCCTAGGGTCAAGAGTTTCAAATTCTGTACCTTCTTCCACTTGGTAAGTAGTAGTCTTTTTCCTTGATTCTTTAAGTTCCTCTTGCTCGGCAGACGAATAATAGCATTCCCGAGCTACTTTTTGGTCACCTTTCACCACTCCGACTCCAAAATTTGTTGGAAATTTCAAACACTGATGTACTGTAGATGGAACTGCTTCGAACTTCTTCAATCCAACTCTTCCCATGATGATGTTGTAGGCTGACTGCACATTCTTATCCATCACAAAGAAGCGTATTCTTTCTTTTCGACAAGCAGGCCAAGTTCCAATGAGTATATCCAACTTGATCGTCCCAAGTGGAAAAAATTT
The DNA here is from genome assembly GCA_949130495.1 of Sambucus nigra. Classification (NCBI taxonomy): domain Eukaryota; kingdom Viridiplantae; phylum Streptophyta; class Magnoliopsida; order Dipsacales; family Adoxaceae; genus Sambucus; species Sambucus nigra. The sequence goes on from CASBWL010000542.1 coordinate 356,193, forward strand.
CTCGCCAGCAAAACCCAGAAGGGGTCTGTGATAAGGTTCCAATTGAGATAATTTCAAATTCAAGCTATCAAAGCACGAATAGTACATGATGTCTGCCGAACTACCGTTGTCTACCAACACCCTTGAAATGACCACATCCTTCATCCTCATTTTGATCACCAAAGGATCGTCATGAGGGTAAAGAACACCTGCCAGGTCGTTTTTTGAAAAACCAATAACTAGCTTCTCTTTGTTTACCTTCCTCGGACGATCATCCTCGGCCAGATTTATTCGCTGAATATATGAACAAGCTTGAGCCTCTCCGAGGTAAGCTTTTCTTTCTGCAGTAAGGTCTCCTCCTCCTGCATCTCCTCTTGTAATAACATTACATTCAAATGACCCAAAACATATGGAAAATACCTCTCGTTCAGGCTGCCTTGGCTTCTTGGGAAGATCGGGGTCATCATCTGGATCATCTTCATGGTCCCTCTTCTTTTTCTCCTCTGCACGACGAGGAGATCTAGATCTCTCTCTATTTCTATCATCATTCTTCCTCTCACCCCTGCGATCTACATATTTTGACAATTTTCCCCGTCGGATGAGTGTTTCAATCTCGTTCTGAAGGGCCATGCAATTTTTGGTCGTATCGCCATGATCTTTGTGAAACTCGCAATATTTGGCCTTATTCCTCAGATCAGGATTTGTCCTCAGTTTATCTGGCCACTTGATGTCCTCGCTATTCTTGATTTCTTCCAAAACATGATTAATACCCATTTTCAATGGAGTATACTTGTCGTACTTCTTTAGGACTTCCCATGACGTCCTATTATTCTTGGAGTGCTTGTCACCACCATTACCTTTCTGATCTTTCTTCTTAGACTTGTCAACTTCCACTTTAGTTTCTTTATCCATATTTTTCTTCGCAGCCATAGCCTCCTCGGCATTCATGATTTTGGCCGCTTTCGCCATCAACTCCGACATAGTTTTGGGTTGATCTTTGGCCAAAGTGTAGTATAACTTATTAGGCAGCAAACCACTCATCAAAGCAGTGATCGCTGTCTTTTCTTCGTAGTCTATGACTTCCAATTTCTCGTTATTGAAACGAGTTATGTAATCTCTAGTACTTTCACCTGATTTTTGTCTAACACTTAGCAAGTGTGCTACTCGCTTTACCGGCTTTGCTCCAAAACAAAAATTGCCAATGAACAACTCAGCTAACTGAATAAAAGTTGAAATCTTACCCCGAGGAAGATTATTGTACCATATCTGTGCAGATCCGGTAAGAGTTCCCGAGAATGCTCTACATCTCATCTCGTCAGGGACGACATAGATGTCGGCAGCAGCTTAATATTGTTCTATATGAAGTACAGGATCTGTCTTTCCATCATACTTGGGGGTCACTACAGGTGCTTTAAATTTCGATGGTGTAGGAAAATCCACAATGGCTTGCACAAAAGGTGTTCCTTGAACAAAAGTTCTCTATAAGGGGTTCCTAGCCTTAGCTATTTCTCCCAATCTATCCTCCAACCGTTGAATAGAACCTTTCCATGCTTCATTTCCTTCTTCAGGTCGCTTAGTCCGAGCAACTGATTGTTCTGACGTAGCTTCCTGAGATTTATCTCGACGAGTAACTGGTCGTGAATGTGCTGATCCTTCTCTCACACTCGTTGGTGGTCGAAAGCTTCTCGAAGGGGCTCTAGGTGGACTCATATTTCTCCTTGGTCCTAACCGACTGAAAGGATACACCCTGCTCAATCTTTCCAAGGCGCTGGTTCTCTCCGGAGAGAGAGTGATATGTTGATCTGTATCCGTAGCCCGTATTGATGAAGTTCGCCCAAGTTGATAAGAAGAATCATTAGATTCTTCATTGTGATATGACCCAGTACGTCTGGATCGCGATTGCCCATGATCACTCCTTTGCCCTGAATAAGTAGGTTCACCGCCTTGAAGAGTTTGAATGAGTTGCCTCATAGATTCTTGCATGGCGGTTTGTCCTTGAGCCAGATTCGTCATAATTCCGGCCAGATCTGGAGGTGCAGATGGGTTTGGAAGATTTCCAGTATTTCCAGCATTTCGATTACTGGATTTTGGATTATCTGCCATTGATGATAAATGATTTTTTATGAAAAACGATATTAACAGTCGTTTCCCACAGACGGTGCCAATCTGTTGATGTAAAAAACTAGATCGCTCTAATTATTCAATCACAGATAAATAAATAAATAAGACAAAGATTTTTAAAGTGGTTCGGCTAGGAATAAAGCCTACGTCCACTGTTATGTTATTGCTGAGTGTTTGTAGAATTCTTGATTACAAGTTCTTTCAAGAAATCCCGGTCCCCCTGGAATGAGGATGATACAAGGTATTTATAGCCCTTAGGCTGTATATGAAAGGTTCGATACATTAAATGATATACATATGAAAGAATAATACATTTAATGCAGCGTGTGCGTCAAGAATATAAACATTCAATGAATAGTTGAACTGTTGTCCATCTGGTAATTAACGCTACGGCCGAGATGCAGCTCGGACCGCCTTAGTTGCTCGTTGACCAAGAGTTCCTCGGAGCGCTTAGAGTATCTCGGGATGATGGAGTTCCTCGGAGTGTCCTCCTCGTTGCTCGGAGAGAATATGAATTTGTTGAAGGAATGAACTTCCTCGTTGCTATTGTGCCACGTAGGTTGACACGTGTCTTCGTATTATTCGTCAACATCAGCATATTAATTTTGGTATCAACACACATGTACATCCTAAGGGCTATAAATACATTGTATCACCTTCATTATAAAGGGACCGGAATTTCTTGATTAAACCTGTAATCGAGAATTTCCAAACACTCAGTAATAACAGAAACAGTGGACGTAGGCCATTCTTATAAGGCTGAACCACTTTAAAAATTCCTTGTCTTATTTAAATTTATCTGTGATTAAATAATTAGATACAATCTAATTTTTTACATCAACAATTATTTTTAAGAAAATAATCATATTTGCGACATAATTTTTTAGGATGAAAATTCATTAGGGAGGGTAAATTGTAACACTTCGAATTTGTTGGATTCTTTAAGTGAAAAATATAATGTACGTGATAGTTCCATACTTGTTTAACATCATGGGACACAAGTTGAACATAATTTTAGGGCGAAAATTCTTTAAGGATGGTAGAGTGTAATACATTGACATTTTTATATTTTAATTAGTATAAATGGCTATATATATAAGTATTATGGTGTTGAATAAAAAAAAATATTTTAATTCAAAACAATAATTTAGCCATGTATATTAAAATTGTAATTCACATAAGAGGAAAATGTTGCATGTTACTTACTTTTTTATTCTTATAATTGATACTTTTTCGGCCACTCATTTTGTTATTTAAAAAGGGAGTTCTAAATATTGTTTTGAATTTAAAAAAATAATAAATACATAAAGTATTACTTTCATGTTTTGGGATGTAAGGTGGTTTTGATTTTTTTTGACATCCTTATTTCATACAAACACATGATACTCTTAGATTTTAATTGTTCAGTTAGTTAATTAGGTGATATATTTGTTGTTCATGGGTCCACATAATTTTAAAAAGAGAAGAGGGAATCACGTACGTGAGCAGTGTGAAGTGAACATACCTTTCGGTTTCTTTGACTCCCTTAAATTTGGGGAGATATTTTAACCGTATGTTAATTACTGTTGTATTTGGTGTGGGATTCTAAAGCCTTTATATATCATATGCGAGGGTTTTATAGTTGAAAAAACAACTATGGTAGAAAGTTTTGTGGCAACGAGAGGGGGTAGAAACGGCGAAAGAAGTTACGAGTTTTCAAGTGTTAATATTATTTGAATTATGTTAAGGTACGGAATTTACACAATATGTTAATTTGAATCTCTTGAGAGTATTCCTTTTGTTTCTCATTTATTTGCACTAATCTTGAAAATATTGTGGTATTATTGGAATCCCATGTGTCATTCGATTGAAATATTATGTATTTGTTTTTTGGGCATGGTGCCATTAAATTTGAATATGACACTAAGAATGGTCACTTACCAAAACTCTAAAGGCCTAACACCTAGGTGAGGTGAGGTGAGGGTTGGTCACCCATTGATGTGTTATTGAGAAATAATTTGGTATAATGCTTGGGTGTCGCATTGGACTCGTATACGATTTTGTATTGTTGCATTTTTATCTACCGTTATCATTTTGAGCATTTATTTTTGTCATATTGTGTACTTTCTCGTCTTTTTCTTTCTATTGACATGTAAGCGTGGATTTTGATGATATTGTTTTATCAAGAATATTGATAGACACATCATTTTGAGAACATTACTTTTGTACAAAATTAGTATTGTAAATAATGGAGAACCTAGTGTTATTTATTTAGGTTTTTTGGAGATGAACAATTTAATTTTTTTTGTATTATTAAGAGACACTAAAATTTAGTGGAATAAATTTATTTACTATTATTTGGGTGCCTTTCTTTATTTTATTGGTGCAATTTACATTATTTAAGAATTTCAATTTAATTTTAAAAAGATAGTGACTCAGAAACTTTTCCCGTTGTTATACCAGGGTAGCTATTTTTTATTTTCATGTCTAGGCAAATGTCGTCTCAGAGTCCTACAATAGAATAAGCAATTGGAATTTTTTTGAGAAAGTTGTCAACTCGGTGGGAGAGATTTTCGAAGGCTTCCTGATAAGCATCCACGGTTATGGTTTGTTTAAGGCGAGCCAAGGCTTCTGATGGGTCGTCGTAATCAATTGGAACAAAATGGAGTAGTACAACTTTGAGGAACTCTTCCCATGTGAGTGGTCCGCAAAATTTTGTCAACCACCTATGCCATTATAGAGTAATGCCTTCTAAATAAAAGGAGACTAACTGGACATGTTGGTCGGGACAATATTTTAAAGGATCAAATACTAAAAAGTTCCTCAAATATATACTAATAAGCATTTATTCTAAGTTTTTTATTTTGTACTAAAAAGTCTTTTATTCTCTTATCTTTAAAGGTTCGCGCCTTTTTAGCATGGTGAAGGACTTTTTGGTGCAAAATAAAAAGCTTGAACAAAACGTGTATTAAACAAATTTCGAGGGACTATTTGGTATATGCCCCTATTTTAAAATCAAAATATTGTTCTTCATCGTATATCCAGTCAGTTGGGTCTTCCGCCGTTAAACCTGCGGAATGATAATTTGAGTTGTTGATATGGGCAATTGCAAAAAGTATCTACAGCTGGAAATGGATTGGTTTCGAAATCGCTAGTGTATCGACCATTAGTGTTGAAGAACTTGAATCTCGGTTAACAACGTTTGTAGACCAGCATTATCCTGATCGAAACTTGACTCATGTTGTGCTAAGACGTCATTGACACCATTGCGGAATTCGACATTCGTCTTGCCTCGAGTGTCCATGGTGGACTGGCTCTCATACCATTGATATGAATGGATTTGGATAAGAAAGAAGAAGTTGAATGAAGAGGAAGACAAAGTAGGATTCTTTCAATTATTAATCAAATTAGTGTTTTTTTAAATGATTAAGAGACGACTGACTATTTTTTGCCTCCGAATGATTAAGAGATATATGAATTTTTGAAGTATGAATCAATCTAAATACATTCATTTGAAGGTCCACAAACATAAAAATAAACATATTTTTCAAATTCAGATTTTAGACTCACACTTCAGATTCAGATGAAAATACAAACGTAACCTAAGTCTAGTTTGACCCTTTGACCCGACCACTCAACTTTACCACTTCACTTCATGCTTTAAAGTGTCACGTACACAATAATGCTGACTTCTTCACTAGAGATATTGAAGTGCTTAATTTTCTGTATATGAGTTGTAATGTGGTGGGGTGAAGTAGTTGATCGTTTAAAATGACTGAATCTATTCCTGGATAAGGAATGTTTTAATGTGATATCTTAACCACTTCTTGAATGAGGTACGGGTTATTGTCTTCTTCATCATTAATGATGTTGGATTTTTTGGCATTGTTAACTACGTTCTCTTCAACTTCTTTCACTCTTAAGAGTGGATTTGTATTCTGGTTGGCTTTCTTGATTATGCGTAAGGGTTTCTTGGGAACTTCTTGTTGTTCCTGATTATAAGGCTTTACTCGTTTCTTTTGAGAATTTTTAAAAGTAGAATGATCCATGTCATGACCTTTTTTAGACAATAATCACAGTAATAAGGAAGGTCTTCACAGATAATTTCTTACCAAAAACCTTTGTCACCACATCCAATCCAAACTTTATTAATTTTTTATTAAAGAAGATTTAGTTTCACACATACGCTTGGAGTGCTTGATCCGATCACAGATGCTCTTAATGTATCCATTTTTAATAGTTCACGAACTAGCTGAGCAATTGAATATAGAGATGATTTTGTAAAATAATGGATTGGAAAATTTGGAAAGTTTATTCAAACACGAACAACTGGGCTCTCTTCATTGGCTCTAAAGTATGGGGACCATTTAAATGTTTTGATTGGTGATTTACCAATGACCCAATAATCATGTAACCATAAACTAATGAAATCCTCTTCACAATTCAGTCTTATAAAAATGTGTTTCCCATCAAGAAACCCTATTGAGTAAGCATTTTTATGGCATAATGATAAAAAATATTTCCTAATGACTTCTATCGAAGGTCTACCATGTGAGATATTTCATTGTACATGATGACACAACACTCGCAAAAGACTTATGCTATGGATTTTGAAGGTCTCGCGGCTTTGGAATTATAGCCATGGATGAGTTTGGCTGGTTGGAAATGGCTGCAGCCATGAGAAACCTATGGTAAACCTTAGAATCTGTTGGAAAATTAGAGCTGTCCAGAATTTTCTGGACAAAATTTTGAACAACTTTGAGATCAAATTTAGGTGGGACCCACACTACAAAAATTGTGGGACCATATATGAATGCGTTCACCTCCGCAAGGAGATTAACATAGTATATTCATATGTCCAATTTCAATAAGTTATGAATGATAAATATGACCCCAAAGTGACTCACAAAGCAATGAAAGTTAATGAATTGGGTATGTTTTAACTCTTGTCCCAGATTGAAAGAGTAGTGGAAAGTTGATGAGTTAATAATATCCCAAGTATGGACTAAGGCTTGGATGCCTTGGGGTATCCCAAATCTTTAAAGGGGAGATGGCCTACACTATGCATGTGTTGGGCTTGGGCCAAAAGCCCACACGTGTAACTATTTGACAGTTAATGCCAAAGGTCAACAAATTAACAAATTAACTATTTTTTACAGTTAATTTCGATTGACTGTTCCAACAGTCAACACAATTGCTATAAATTAAACCTTACCCCTACAGTTTTCACTGACTGAAAAATTGCCCTCCTGAAATTCTGCCACATCTTTTCCCAAAAAATAATTCCTCTTCTACTGCTACTGCATACATTCCTGCATATTATTTCTTTGGTCTGGTTGAGTATAAACACAGAATTGTGTTCGAAGAAATTAATCATTGTTGTGCTACTTGATTAATTTGGAAATCCTTTCTATCTTGGGAGACAATTATTCATTACCTTTAGCACATTGTTGAGGGAATAAATTTGTCTTAAGGAGACTGTTCTAAACAGGGCTCAGATTTTTTCTTCTATTCTAAATATTATTTCTGTAAATCAAGTAAGTGTTTCATTTCTATAATTTCGTTTCATTTCTGTAATTATATTTGTAGACACCCCATTATGTTACCCCTAACTCTTCTTAGGTCCCAAGTACCTCCCTTCACCACTACAAACCCAGGTCATGTCCCGAGTACTGACCTAGAAGCATTCGGGCGCTCCCTGGCTTAGTTTGACCAAAAAGTCAAACTCTTCATCTAAACTGAGACTGAATGAATCTTTGAAGGGCACTGAATTCCCTTTCCGATGGACCGCCCCGTGCGTAATTCCGACTTACCATGCGGACGAACAATTCATTTGCATCCGAAACCTGACCTAGAGGCCACCGGGCGCTCCCGAGCTCTATTTGACCTAAGTCAAACTCTTCGTCTCTGCTGAGACTGAATGAATCTTCAAAGGGCACTGAATCCCCTTTCCAACGGACCACCCCGTGCGCGATTCCGACTTACCAGGCAGACGAACTATCCATTTGGGTCCGAAACCTGACCCAGAGGCCCCCGGACACTCCCGGGCTCTGTTTGACCTAAGTCAACTCCTCAGCTCGACCGAAGTTGAATGAATCTTCGAAGCGAACTAAATCCTTTTTCCAACAGTCCGTCTCGTGCGCGATTTTGACTTTCCATACGGACGAACGATCCGTTTGACTCTGAGAGGTCACCGAATGCTTACCGAGCCCGATTAACCAAAGTCAACTCTCCAAATCGGGTCAAACTCTTTGGAATGTCTAAGTACATATCCTAACCTTTCCAATGGTCTGCCCTGTACGCGATTCGAACTTACTATACGGACGAATGATCCGTTTACGTTCGAACGATTCCCTGTCCAATGGACCGACAAACGCGTCCAAGCCATATTTGACCCAAAGTCAACTCCCGAACCTGGGAGAAGTACAAAGGACTTTCAAAGGTATCTGAATTACCTTTCCAACGGTATGCCCTGTGTGCGATTCTGACCAACGATTATCCCTCGGCGGTCGATTTTCCGAAAAAGCCTGAAGCGCACTTCCAAACGGCAGGTTCCAGACCCTGCCTATCGGCAGGTACCGATAGGCAGGAAAGTGCCAATGCCAATCGGAAATCACCCGGGCTTATAAAAATATTCCTTCACCTCATTTGCAGGAAGAGCCCAGATCTGATGGAAATCTCTCTCAATAAATCCCAGAAACCTCTCTCGAAGGCAGCGTGATTTCAACTTTCAAATCCCTTTTTTACTTCCACTTTTCATCATCCTTTTCATATAACTTGGTGAATTAGACACTCTCCATCATCATCCAAGTGCAAGGGCTGCTATCCAACATTCAAGATCAAGCTCAAGATCTTCAAGAAGGTCCAACTTTCTCAAACTTTCTCTTAAATTCTCTTAAATTCCCAATAACTTGTTTTCTTACTTAGCACTTTTATTATCTCATGTCACACATCCTAATATACTTTTTATTTAGTATTATTGCACATCTCTTATTTTCATATAAATAAAAACCAAAAAAATAAGAAAAAGAGGGTTTTCTCATAAATTCCAAATAGGGATTCTCACACTTTTTTCACAACTAAAACACTTTTCTACACACACACATACACTCACAAATAAGAGAGTCCCCATTTGGATTTTATCGGATAAACCCCACCCCTCGTTTTGTATGCGAACTATGTGGACTTTGATGCCTTTATAGGCTACGTAGGCGTCTCGGGGTAAAACCCGAGACTCGAGTCCTTTTTCCCACTTTTTCTCTCATTTTCTATCTTCTCTAAATCCATTTTCCTTATATTCTATATACTTGCTCTTAGTGACGTATTACTCCATATGCGTTATAGTTCCATTATAACGATCAAAGTAGGGGTAATAGCGTAAATCATTTTTTTCTAATATTATTATTATATCTTCCTACAGATGACTCGTTTTATCTTTTCCATGATACAAGTCAAGGATTCCTACTTCCATTCTATATATACACATGCACACATATCACGGGGGGGAATATAAAGGAAAATAGCAAATATCCCTGAGAGGCCGAAAGGGGGAAATGGGTGCCTAACACCTTCCCATTTCGTAACTAAGCCTCCGAACCCTTCTCGAATCATTTTGGTTTTGCACGCACCAGTATGTCTTTGGATGCCATCCTTCGGGGTGGCTTCCCCTTTTTTCTTTTGTCTGTTTTGAGTAAAATAGATTGGCGACTCTGAATCTCTCTACATTTCTACACCACATCTCAAACGACGCCGGCCGAAGCGCTACCGAGAGGGACGCGCGGGACCCAAAGGATCCTTTCCTCTACGCGCCCGCCTGCACGGCGAAGATCGGGGATGGCCATAATGGCGACTCTGCTGGGAATATGTGTAATTTGAGGGCTTGATTCTATTTACATGGATGCCATATTTGTTTATATTTTCCCCCATCTGCATGTTCCCCTTTTCTATGTGTATCCCATGCTTATACTTATATTCACACACTTATAGAAAATTCTCCATGTACACTTCACACCACGTGCACCTAGGATCACATATATCCCCATGTTGCACGCATCACCTATCCATACTTGGTGTACATTTTAGGGTACTTATACTTTGCTCCCTGATCGGCATAATCAAGAAAGGCATTCTCATCATAAGATACTAATAAGAGAATCATGCATGATTCACACGACATCACCAAAGAGCATTGATATTGACTAAATTTTACCTAGTAATTGGAGGGTCACTTCGTGATGGGCGCTGGTCGGGCAGGTCGCAGTTAGCCTAAGCGATATGACTCTCACCTTCCATTGGCCAAGTACCTTTGACGTATATCCAACGGTTCCCCCGCATCGTACTGCTTGACCGAAGTCATGACGGGAGGTATATCGCAGGGAATTCATTTACGTACCCCGAGTCTATCAAATTCACTCTCACACGTACCGTCACCACGAGGTATATGGTGAGGCAATTCACGTACACTCAGGTATATCAAATGGCTTGTCCACACGTACCGATTGCCCACAAGAGCAAGACGTATATCGTGGAAGTCACGCCAAAGGGGGAAACCCATGCCGATTCACCCAACCAACTGCATACCCACATATAGGTGTCAAACCTAGGACACGCACTTTAGATTGCCGGTTTCGACCCGAAACTCTGCCGAAATCCGAATCGATTTACCGCCCAATTTTTGCTCATTTTTAAAATGGGACCCTATCCGTGAGCCTAGTTACAAGTCCATCCATAGCTTTGCATATATTAAAAACCCCACTTTTCCTGGCTCGGGTCCCGTCCGGCATTGCATTTAGGAGAATTAAATACAAGTGAAAACATAATAATTGTAATAATCATACTGAGTTCCGTCTCTAAAAACATTTCTCCCTTCTTTATTAAAAATACAAAAACATTTCTCCCTTCTTTATTAAAAATCCAAAAACATTTCTCCCTTCTTTATCAAAAATCCAAAAATGGTTCTTCCTTTTTTCTCAAAAATAATTCTCATTTTGCACCTTCTCAGGTCGATCGCAAGCCCTTAGCCTGACTCCCTATTGGCTTCGGTCTTCAGTCAAATCACCTCGGAGTTTCATTCGCTCCTCTACTACCTCTTTCGAGTCCAAGATCCATCCATTTTCCATGGAGAATACAGATCAAGCACCAGTCATACAGCTGTTTCTGATGACAGTCCTAGCTCAGCTCGTGTCCAAGATCGACAACCTCCGAACCGAGGTTCGAGAGATACAATGAAACCAAGTTCCTATTCCTCAAGATCCCGAGGCCCTATTCCCTAAAGCTATGGGTCCACTCGAGCCTATCTGGGTTCTCTAAGAATATCAGTACGCTCCACGTGCCCCTCCTTCCAATGGGCCGCCGCTTGCCCAGCTTCCAATGCCAAACATTGCCCAGCCTATGGCTAATCTGCCTGTGGTCGCTGATCTAAAGGAGGAAGAGTTGAATAAGGTCAAAGAGGATCTCAAGATGCTCACCAAGAAGTTTGACTAAGTCAGGATCTCTGGGAATGACATGGACTACACCCACATGCCCCCTTATCCTAAAGCGAGGTTACTCGAGAAGTTCAAGATGCCAAATATCGAGAAGTTCGGAGGGAGTGGACCCCCAATTGTTCATCTTCGTAGTTATCATCATTCCATGACTCTACTAGGGGCTTCTGAAGAGGTGATGGCTCAATTATTTCAGTAAACTTTGAAGGATAGTGCCCTCCGATGGTTTTTATCTCTTGAGGGATCCAGAATCCGTAGTTGGGAGGATGTAGCCCTAGAATTCATGTCGTAGTACAAATAAAATGAAGAGCTTGAGGTCACCCGTCGTGATTTAGAGATGCTCAAATAGAATCCTGGAGAATCAATCAGCAACTTCATAACCCGGTGGAGGGAGCAGGACCAATTGGCCATCCGAGGAAGAGCAGGTCAACATAGTGAAGAAGAACTTCTTGCCCCATGCCCGAGCAACGATGGGAGTACAATACTATCCACACTTTCGAGATCTCAGAGATGCTGAAGTAGAAATCGAGGAAATCCTCATTAAAACAGAGGTTGAACCAAAGAAGGTGTCCGGACAGTTCACCCCTAGAAAGTATGACAAGCCTGCTAGTGCTATAGTCTCGACCATCAACAACATCTCTCAACCAACCACATTATGGACACCAGAAAGCTGCCCTGCCCCCATCTGAAGGGAATACACTGATCTCCATGCTCCCCTCTCTAAAGTTTACCAAGCCCTGTTAAGCCGAAACCTCATCAAACCCCTGGATCCACGTCCATTGCCAAATCCACTCCCAAGAAACTTCAAGACCGATGCTCATTACGCCTTTCACCAAACTGCTGGCCATACCATCGACCAATGTTTTCACCTTCGGAAAATAATCCAAGATCTCATTGACCGGGGTACCATCTCCCCACCAGCCAATCCTAAGACAAACACTACTCACAACCCACTCCCAAATCACACCAATGCCCTCTTCTTGGAAGAAAACCCAGATTTTGATCCCTCAACTCAAATCACACCCATATACTATCCTAAACCTCTTCAAATTTACCCATATTTCCTCCAACACCCTATTATCCTCACTGATCAGGCACTGTCACTCCTTACCAGAGCACGCATCGTTGTCCGTACCCATTCTGAAAATGGAAGTATGGAATTGTCAGAGGTGTTAAACCAACTCTTAAAGTTCGGGCTGAAATTGTCCTCTCAGATGGTCATCGATTGCCAGAGATTCAGTAAACTGTTCTTAGAAGCATGAAAATGGGACCGAGATTCAGACAAGTGGGTGGTGCCATTCGACGAAGCCAACATAGATGATGTTGTCCAGATTATGGTAGAATTATTCGAGCAAACCAATAGCATTTGCAGTATCACCGGGTGACTTGACACTTTAAAACTACAAGGGCGCTTCGTCCCTTCAATCACACATATCCCCACAGAATGGGAGGACCTGTATGAAGAAGCAGTTAAGGTTGTGGAATGCATCCACTTTACATGGAAAGACCGAATTGTTACCACCGGATAGGGGAAAGATTTTGAAGACTCAAGTGAAGAACAAGATTCAGGAATAGCTGGCCCAATAGCCGACATATGTGGGATGATCTCATTTGAAGAACTCCTCGAAGAAATAAATAGGGTGGCAGAACAACCTGAGATTGATGAGGAAATGGGATTCATATTATTTCATTCTTCAGTAAATCACATGACCAGATCAGGGAGACATTACCAATTTCCAAGCCCACTACGAGCAAATAATAAGGGAAGGGCGTTGAAAACCTTCCTATGCCAGAGATAACGATCGAGGAGAGAAAGATCCTCGATCAACTAAAGAAAACCCAAGCTAACATCACTCTATGGGGACTTTTCATGTCTTCCCAGCTGCACATAAATGCTTTAATCAAATTGCTCACTGGACCCATAGTTCCTCCCTCTACCACACCAGAAGAAGCTGTAAATCTGGTCAGATCCTTAACCTCTACCCGAATGCTATCATTTTCTGAAGAAGAAATCCCCAGAATTGGGTCGAATCACAATCATGCACTCAACATCTCCGTCGAAGTTATGGGGAAGGCCGTGCCACTCTCCCTTGTCAATAACGGATCCGACTTGAACATTTTCCCTCTGAGAACCTTCAAGTATTTAGGCCTGAAAGAATACGACCTCACTCCAACCTCCACCGCTGGACGTGCCTACGATAATACCCGTCGTGAGGTGATGGGGTCCATAAAACTTGCGATAGGGGTTGTCCCTATAAACCCCGTCGTTTAATTCCAAGTCATAGACATCCCAGCTTGTTTCAACCTGTTGCTCGGATGCCCCTGGCTCCACAATATCAAGGGTGTGTCTTCCTCACTCCATCAGAAATTGAAATTCTTCACCGACGGGCGAGTCATCAGCATTTTGGGTGACAATGAAAGTGCCGAGGGTGCAAATACAAGCAGTCCAATTCTTGAGATACAACACGGGTCAAATGATATGCTCCTATCAGGATTCCAAGTTGAGCCACTCCTACTCTCGGCAGGGGACGGTTTCAAAGAAAGGGTTTGTCCAGAATATGACCCTCATGGCAATATCAATGTGATTGAGATATTTAGGAATATGCACTTCATGCCCGGACTGGGGCTAGGGCAAAGGCAATAAGGGATACTTGAACCCATCAAACTGAAGAAAGCTTTCCCTCCTTGTGGATTGGGGTATCAACCATCAGAATAAGATCTCAGAATGATCCACCAGTCTCGATTAAAAAGAAGATTAGACTGCACCCGAACTATCTCAGGAGACTCCTTGAATGGACGATTCATCAAAGAAGGCGAATACTTCCCCTTTTGCGGTTTTTTAGAACCGTGGTATGACCACACAGACAAGAAGATGGCGCCGGTAATGGAGATCTTTTTCCAAGATAGCTACCCATGGGCCGAAAGTCTCCAACATTGAGTACAACCGCTCATCAAAGGTACCGAAGAGATTGAGGAAAGTAATTCTGAAGATTCATTCAAATTGCAGACACTAGGGCTGGCACGCTGCATGGTTCATTCAGGCACTACATCAATGGACCCATCCCGTTTGATTAATGCTGCTGATACACCTCTCCTCAGCAGGCATGCTGCGCCAGTCCTACCTCTTAAAATCTCACCTAACCCCAATGTTTACCCTATTTCTTCTTATGTTGTCTATCCTTGCTCAAATGTAATCGAGACCTCTTTTGATGAGCTTCTCAATGCTGTTTTTCCTATCAATGAAATAAATGAAGATTTTGAGTATCTTGTTGTGCCTTACATTAACTGATTGAATTATAATCAAACTTTTGTTGATGATGATTTTGCAAATGAACAATTCTTAACTGATCTAAATAAGGTTAATAATAAACAACATAACCGCGTTCAAGTTAATGAAGAAGATACTGTTGTTATTAATCTCGCTTCTAGTAGCCAATTGCGTGAGATTAGGATAGGGGCCACCCTTGACAAACATGAGTGCGCACAACTCGAAGAATTGATGAAGGAGTTCGTAGATGTCTTCGCATGGTCCTATGATTATATGCCCGACATTGATCCTGAAATAGCTCAGTACGAGATGCCCACTCTCTCAGATTACAAACCGATTAAGAAAAAATTGAGAAAGCTTCGTACCAAATGGTCGCTCAAGGTCAAAGAAGAGGTGGTCAAATAATTGAACGTGGGTTTCATTCGGGTGATCGAATATCCCACATGGATAGCCAACATAGTACATGTGCCGAAATTAGGAGGGAAGGTTCAAATGTGTGTAGATTACCAAGATTTAAACAAAGCTTATCCAAAGGATGATTATCCGCTACCCAACATCGACATGATCGTGGACAACACAGTCAGTCATGCTCTCAAGTCATTTGTCGACGGGTTTACTGGATACAACCAAATCAAGATGCACCCAGACCACCAAGAAAAAACCGCATTCATCACCCCATGGGGAACCTTTTGCTACACCATTATGCCATTCGGTCTCAACAATGTTGGGGCTACCTACCAAAGGGCTGCCATAACCATCCTGCACGGTCTGATTCAAAAAGAGGTCGAGGCTTATGTGGATGATATGATTACCAAGTCCAAAACTAGAGAAGGTCATGTTCCCGCTCTCCGAAAGTTCTTCGAACGACAACGACGATATTAGATGCGACTTAATCCATAAAAATGTGTCTTCGGCGTTACAAAGGGAAAACTCTTGGGATTTATGGTCAGTGAGAAGGGGATAGAAGCAGATCCAGTAAAGCTGAAGGCCATACTTGAGATGCCACCGCCCCGAACAGAGAAATAAGTACGAGGGTTTTATAGGAAATTGCAATACATCATCCGATTCATCAGCCAGCTAACCTCCATCTGTGAACCGATCTTCAAGCTCCTCCAGAAGGACTCGACCAAGGTTTAAATTGAGGCCTATCAAGAAGCTTTTGACCGAATCAAACAATATCTGACCCAACCTCCAGTTCTCATGCCACCACAGTCTGGTCTCCCTTTGCTCCTATACCTAACCATAACCGACACTGCAGTTAGGGCTTTGCTAGCCCAATACCTGGAAGACTCCTGCAAAGAAAGAGCCATCTACTACGCCAGTCGCAAATTGGCTATGTACGAGGTCAACTACACTGCTTTGGAAAAGTCGTGTGTCGCACTTGTCTGGGTCACCCAAAAGTTGTGACACTACATGTTCGCCTTCCCCATCAAACTTGTATCCCGAATGGATCCCATCAAATACCTTCTTGAGAAACCCTCCTTATCCAGTCGAATGGACTGATGGTTGATGCTCCTAATCGAGTTCGATATCGTGTACGTCACAGAGAAAGTTGTTAAAGGAACAGCCATTTCTGACTACCTCGTCGATTTTCCCATAGACGAAGAAGATGTTTGGATCTCCGAATTCCCAGATGAAAATATACTCTGCACCACTCAAGACTGCCCTCGATGGAAAATATTCTTTGATGGCGCTTCTAACAAAAGAGGATATGGCATTGGGATACTTCTGATCGCCCCAGATGACTCCCACACTCCCAGCGCCATTAAATTGGTTTTCCCTTGAACCAACAACATGACGGAATATGAGGCATGCACAGTGGGCCTCAAAGTCACTCTCAAGAAAGGTATTCAATACCTCGATGTCTACGGGGATTCTGCCCTTATCATCGATCAAGTGCTCAGAAAGTGGAAAGTCAAGGACGAAAAGCTCCAACCCTTTCATGTCCAATTAGAAGAGTTAGCCTTCCGATTCCGAGATATCACCTTCCATTACCTCCCCCGAGCAAAGAACAACCTAGTCGATGCTCTCGCCACCTTGGCCTCCATGGTCGACATGCCCGAAGGAATAACAATGACCCCCTTCCTAGTTCAAAAGCAAGACAAACCGAACCATTGCTACCATATTGAGCTTGTCTCCACCGAAGATCCCGAACTAGCCAATTGCTGTTACTATGATATCTGGTGCCTCCTCAAACATGGTAGGTATCTCGAGGGTTCCAACAAGAAAGATCGAACAACCCTCCGAAGACTGTCTTCCCAGTACATCATCTGTCATAAAGCTCTGCTCAAGAGGAACTTCGATGGAACTCATCTACACTGTATCGCAGGGGCCGAAATTTAGAGGATAATGCAGAAAATCCACAGAGAGGAATGCGGACCCCACATGAACGATCACATGCTTGCCAAGAAGATCATTCAGAAGGGATACTACTGGACCACCATGATCCAGGATTGCACCGCCTATGTCCATAGGTGCCTCAAATGCCAATAATTCTCCAATCTTCAACACTTGACTCCGCAAAAATTATACAACATGACCTCTCCCTGGCCATTCTCCACCCGGGGTATCGACATCATAGGGAAGGTTACACCAAAGTATTTAAACGGATATGAGTTCATCCTGGTCGCTATTGATTACTTCACCAAATGGGTCGAAGCTAAGTCATACGCAGTATTGAATGCCAGGAAAGTGGCCAAATTCCTCAAGAAAAATATCATCTGCCGATATGGGGTCCCGCATGAGCTAGTGTCAGATAACGGGTTACACTTCAAAGCAGAAGTCACAAAAGTAGTCAACGAGTACAGGATTTAGATACACAAATCTTCTCCCTACCGACCTCAGACCAATGGTGCGGTTGAAGCCACCAACAAGAACCTCAAAGCCATCATCAGCAAGATGATCGAAAGTTTTAGAGATTGGGCCGACCGGATCCCGTACGCCCTCTAGGGATATCGAACCTCAATACAAACCTCTACTGGGGCTACCCCTTACTCCTTGGTCTACGGTATGGAAGTAGTCCTACCTTTGGAGCTGTAAATATACTCGCTATGCGTCATACTCGAAAGCATGGTTAGTAAAGAAGACTGGTGCCAAAACCGTCTTGTTGAGCTAGCCCTCCTAGATGAAAGAAGTTTAAAAGCACTGTACCACATACAGGGGTACCATCGTCGAATAGCGCGATCATTCAACAAGAGAGTCAAGGACCGCGGTGTCCGGGAGAGGGATTTATCCCTCAAGGAGATAATAGAACCTATCTGGGACCCCAAAGGGAAATTCAAGCCCAATTGGAGCGGCCCCTACATTATGAAAAAAATCTTATCCGGCGGTGTCGCCATGCTCACTGACCTGGATGGGGAGGAGATGGCTCATCCAGTCAATCTTGACCGTCTCAAGAAATTCTACCCCTAGTCCGAAATCTCAGCGCGCTACGACTCTTCTCATCCCCCTTCTATTCTAAAAAAAATAAAATAAAATAAATAAAAAATAAAAAAATAAACTCTTCATTTCCCTCTACCCAGAACTACGTGGGCCTGATCCTCTACAAAAACTATTTTTAAAACTTTTCAAAAACCTTAGAGGTACGTAAGCAGCTCATACCCCTCACATGAGTGCGACCCTTTTCTTTTTCACAAAATACTATTCTTTTCTTACCTCCAAGAATGGCAGTTCATTCTAAAAATACTTTAACAAAAGGATTATGTATGCCTTAGATATCAGTATAGATAATTCAAAATACAAAACTCATCAAAAGGCACAACTGGATGATCAGAAACTTGTTTATTTCATTAATAAGAAATTACAGTACAGATTACATATGAAAAAGGAACGGATAACTCCCTTCCCCCTACTACCATAAAAAGCCAAATAAAATCCTCACATCTGTTACACAAATAAACTCCCCGAGAGTCCTACCCACAGCTACCAGAGGAACCTACACCCTCATCATCTACATCCTGAGGTCCCCAAGTTTCCCCTGCCTGAATGGAGTACCGTAAACATTCCATGGATCAATGAGCATTAACCATTTTTGAAAATACCACAACACCCCCTTCCATGGTGTTAGATAAAACAAACCATCTTTGTCCAGTCTCCACTGCCAACATCTTGCTGACTACTTTCCTCCACAACCACTTCATATAATCTTTAGGGGCATGCCAAACCTTCCCGATAGACTGAGAGGGACGGTCGATGGACGCCGATTTTCCCACAGAGACCCAAGTAACAGACACGGGCGCTCAGTCAAATCTTCTACCGAAAAGCAATTTGAAGTCCGAGGGGGCATGACCTGTGCCCAGACGAATTGGGCCAAAAGCCGCCAAGGGAAATAAAAAGAGGTTTGTCTGAGACCAACCAACCGCACATATGAATACTCTCACCAAGGCACTGACCAATACAGCCCACGAGCCCCATGCTCCACAAGCTAATTATCCAAGTTCTCAATATATAGGCCAACGCTGCTGAAGTAGCGTGAAAAGAAGTTGGGTACGGTCGACAAGGGATACTCTGGAGGACTTGCTAAGAGGAATCTTTCAGACAGCCACATGAACAGCATCATAGGGCTACCCCTCAAAAAGTCAGAACGGCCTTCTCTCCAGGCATCTAGGCCATTCAGGGTCTCCACTAGTATCATCATCGTAGGATTGCGATGGTATAACATCCACGAGGTAATGGCTACAAGTTGTGGGTCCACTTGCACCTCCCCAGTCACCAGTAGTAATTTGGAAACCAGGCCTGGAATAACGGCTCCAGCATAGCCAGCATCACCTACTTCCCACAAATGCACGGACTGCAGCACCTCTGGGAGGGAGATCATTCCTCCAGCAACCAAAGATCTGACCGCCAAAGGCAAAATATGAAGAAGCCCGGCCAACAAATCCCTAGGAGAGTGGGAAAATTTGGGCAAAGTCGCAGCAACACTAGGATTTACTCCCAGCATGGCAGAGAATTCCTCATAGGTAGGACAAACTTTTTCCAACCCAAAGCAGAATACATGGTCTTCGGGGTACCAGAATTGAACCGCCGCCATCAGCACATTCCACTCAAGAGGCCGATTGCGCCACAAGGAGACTCGAAGCATGTTGAACGCATCATAGTCAACATTATAAGAGCACATAGCTTCCAAGGCTTCGAGGTAGTTGGCAAACTCGGTGCTACCTGGGAGAGCCATCTTGCAAGGCTATGAAATAGTGGGCAAGTAGATGAGAATGCAAAGGTGTGATGAAAACACTCCACCCTTCCCCTTTTTATACTTGAAAACCCTCACAAGGGATATAATCCCTGCAGAAATAGGAAGGAATCCTACCCCATAAGGTACCAAAGGCTGAAGTGGGTACCATTCAAATCTTTCAATTGATATGACTGGACTGAACTGCCGATAGGCAGGTCAGGGTGCTTGCCGATCGGTAACCCCCCATTTTTAGAAATTTCCCTTTTTCCCTTTTTTTTGACAAATCAGAAAACTCGATAAAAATAAATTGATATTCTCAACAGAATTTTAAAATCCCTTTTCCTCCTTATATAATTTCTTTTTTTAATTAAAAACTTTCCTTCAAAAAAATCCAAAAATATTCCTTTTTACGGTCTCAGCAGCAAAGTAAAAAGCGCATGTGCATGCATTCATTCACCATTAATAAAAGATAATAAAAAAACTCCATTGCATATATTTGTGTTCTGTGACATCAATTTTGCAGGAAATAAAAAAAAAGGCAAAAATAATGGGACTCAGCCCGAACCCACATTCTCTCTCTCTCTCTCTCTCTCTCTCTCTCTCTCTCTCTCTCTCTCACTAAGAGCTTCCACCCCCATGACGTGCTCTCTTCCCCCTACGGCAAGATGACGCACCACCACTACCCGAGCTAGAGTCCTCTCCAAATGAGGCATATGGCACCAAGCAAGAAGGAACAGGAACCACATCCCGAATGTGAGCAGTCGCCGAAGATATCGAGTCTCTGATGTCCTTGAGCCAAGTGGTCGACATCCGGACTTGTTGAAAGAAAAGGAAAAAATCAGTATCAAAGTAGAGATGACCAAAATAGAAAAGAAGGAAAGAGAGGAACAAAAAGATATACCGCAGGTCGAAGGACCTCTGTCAAACTCAACTCCTCCGGATCCATCGCATGAGGACAATGCAACATAGGCACCATCCCTCCATTAACTCGTCGGATGTTGTACGAAGGGGTATGCAACCACACAAAGGGAACCTCTAAAGTCGCCGTCGCCGCAGACGCCTACGGACTAGCGCCGCTATGGGAAGATCCCACCGCCCGACTCGAACCCGCCGGAGGGAAGGGCAGTGCATCGTATATGCTTGGCACCATCAACCAGCTCGTCACAAAATCCATATAGTCATACGGCGCAGCCGTATCGATGTATACCAAGTAGGACTCGCCGACCATCGCCGCGATCCTCTCACCCTCTAACATCAGTCGCTCCCACCTCATAGACGTAGGAGGCTGTGCGGGTGGCACCACCACCTCCTCCTCAGCAATCTGACGAACCACCCTCTCCCTAAGGTACCAGGAGTGGCCGAACTCATGCGCCAGCAAATGCCTCATCCGCGCGTTCACCCCGGTCGCCCCCACATCCTGAATGGTTATCCCCAAGGGATAAAAGGTCACCTGAAAATCTCCAAGCGATCATAAATCAATACAATATCATAAGGTGCAAATGTCAAGACTGGAATGCAAAGAGTCTTACCCTACCACTGGTCAGGTCATTCAAGACCTGACGTACCGCCTCCAGGGAGAGAGATCCCTTCGACTGCCGGTTAGCCTTACGCCATCGATAGAAATGACAGAAGTCCCCAATGGTGTCATCCTTCAGAGCAATCAGTGGGGTGTTTCACCCAATCACCTCATAAAACCATGTCTGAATTCGCAAACAAAAAGAGACGCATAAGGAAAATGCGAATGCATGAAAAAGAAAATACGCAAACTGAAGAATACCTCAAGAAGGTACGTGGCCCCAGTAAAGGTCTTCCGGTGGCAATGGCTAAATGCATCCAGAGAAAAGTAAAGGATCGCCAAAGTCAGACTCCCCCAATCATAGAAAGGGATGTTCGAAAACATCCTCAGGTACGGCAGAAATCATAAATGGACGATGTCACCGCTCGACGCCACCATGAAATAGCCCAACACCAATAGAATAAATAATCGGGCCATTTGCCTCACTTGCATCCCGTCCTCCACATCAATTACCCTGCTCAGCAGAACGTCCCTCAGCAGGGACAGCCGGATAGAATCCCCAGAAACTATCCTCCCTACATCACCAAGTGCCGCACGCACTGCCTCCAGTCTTACCCGTAAAGAGCGATCCACCTCTATCCTCTCTCCATCACAATCCATCCCCAGTAGCTGATGCACGTCTATGGGAGTCACAGTCATCTCCCCGAAGCCGAAATGAAAGGTGTGAGTAGTATCCCACCACCTCTCTCCCAAAGCGCACAAGACGACTGTCGAACGAGGCGTCCATTCCAACGCAGATGCCAACCGCCCAAAACCCATTGATGAGACCACCTAGCGCACCAAAGGGGGGAGATGCTCCCAGACATCCTTGAGCCCCATCGTCCCACGGGCACGCATGTTCTTCACAGAAAAAGTCTCATAAAAAAGCTAAGAAAGAAAGAAAAATTACCAAAAGAGAAGAATGCCAAAGGTCGGGATACTTACATAACCACCGGGAACCACTCTCGAAGAGAGATGACGCGATGGCTCCCGCAGCAAGGTCTGCTCATCCGCAACAGGTTCAAACGCATCAAAGGAGTTCTCACTCCCCAAAGCAAGAGGCGCCCTAGCCCTCCACTCCACATTCGCCCAGTCGTTAACGGTCAACCACTCACGGTGGACTGCAGTGCTCACAAAAGCGGCCATTTCTTGAAGATCAAAATTCTAGAACGATTTGTAGAAGAATCGCAGAGAGAGAGAAGGCAAAAGAAGCTGTGAAAAAATGAGGGGACTCGCCCCCTTTATATAGGATGCCAAGCGCCATGCCGATCTGCACCTCCCCCTACCATACTGATCGGTATTGACCCCATGCCTTCCATAGGTAGCCCAAAAGTCCATGCCACTGCCAAATGGCACCCTTCATACTATGCCGATCGGCACCCCCACTTAATTTCGTACAAAAATTCCCAGAAAATACCAGAAAGCCTCGAAAAATCTCCGAAAAATTCCTAAAAATCCCAGGAAGAATTTAAAGCCTTTTCACCAAGAAAACTTCGCATTCCCTCAAACGAAACCCCTCTTTCCCCAGCGGAATCCTAAAAAACAAAGTAAAACTCCTCCTGGCAAAGCTCCGGAGGATCTCTAAGGATAACCCGAACGCTTCCCCAACGGAACTCTCCTACATCACCCGAAATAGGTTGTTCCCCCTGCGAGGTCTCCTAAAAGCTTCTCCAGCTATCAGCTCCCCAGCTCATATCAAAATCACAAAGCTCTTTCTCCAGCAGAATCAAAATCCAATCTTTATCCACTCTTGGGTCAGAATTGACCCCGATCTTGGATTGTCACCTGAGTTAGGTCATAATTGACCTCGGTCCTCAGTCGTCACCACTCTTTGGGTCAGAATTGGCCCCGACCTTGGATCGTCACCTGAGTTAGGTCAAAATTGACCTCGGTCCTCAATCGTCACCACTTTTTGGGTCAGAATTGGCCCCAATCTTGGATCATCACCTGAGATGTGTCAAAATTGACCTCGGTCCTCGATCGTCACCACTCATGGGTCAGAATTGGCTCCGGCCTTGGATCTTAACCTGAGTTAGGTCAAAATTGACCTCGGTCCTCAGTCGTCACCACTCTTGGGTCAGAATTGGCCCCGGTCTTGGATCGTCACCTGAGTTAGGTCAAACTTGACCTCGGTTCTCGGTCGTCACCACTCTTGGGTCAGAATTGACCCCGGTCTTGAATCATCACCTGAGTTAGGTCAAACTTGACCTCGGTTCTCGGTCGTCACCACTCTTTGGTCATAATTGGCCCCGATCTTGGATCATCACCTGAGTTAGGTCAAAATTAACCTCGGTCCTCGATCGTCACCACTCTTGGGTCAGAATTGGCCCCGGTCTTGGATCGTCACTTGAGATAGGTCAAAATTGACCTCGATCCTCGGTCATCACCACTCTTGGGTCAGAATTGGCTCCGATCTTGGATTGTCACCTGAGTTAGGTCAAAATTGACCTCGGTCCTCGGTTGTCACCACTCTTTGGGTCAGAATTGGCCCCGATCTTGGATCGTCACCTGAGTTAGGTCAAAATTGACCTCGGTCCTCGATCGTCACCACTCTTGGGTCAGAATTGCCCCCGGTCTTTAATCGTCACCTGAGTTAGGTCAAAATTGACCTCGGTCCTCGGTCGTCACCACTCTTTGGGTCAGAATTGGCCCCGGTCTTAGATCGTCACCTGAGTTACATCAGAATTGACCTCGTTCCTCGATCGTCACCATTCTTAGTTGACCTCGGCTACTAGATCTTCACCCTAAGCCCGTAGAATTAGCTTTGACCCGCAGAATCGGTCACCTTTATCACTTAAGCCCACATAATTGGATTTGACCCGCAGAATCGGTCATCCCCCAGCAGCACTTCAGGTTGTCATCCCATACCCACATACTCCTTAGGTCCTCAGAATCGTCCTCGACCCTTTGAATCGGTCATACTCCCTCAAAAGCATCATGTGGTGTCTAATTGGCGGTCATCATTTGTTCCAAAATCACCCGTCGAGGGGATTTCTAGACACCCCATTCTGTTCCCCCTAACTCTCCTTAGGTCTCTAGTACCTCCCTTCAGCACTACAAACCCAGGTTATGTCCTGAGTACTGACCTAGAAGCCATCGGGCGCTCCCCGACTCAGTTTGACCAAAAATTCAAACTCTTTGTCTCAACCGAGACTGAATGAATCTTCTAAGGGAACCGAATCCCCTTTCCAATGGACTGCCCCGTGCGCGATTCCGAATTACCATGCGGACGAACGATCCGTTTGCGTCCTAAACTTGACCTAGAGGCCACCGGGCGCTCTCGGGCTCTGTTTGACCGAAGTCAACTCTTCAGCTCGATCGAGGCTGAATGAATCTTATAAGGGAATTGAATCCCCTTTTTAACGGTCCATCCCGTGCACAATTCTGACTTCCCACGCGGATGAAAGTTCCGTTTGACTCCGAGAGGTCATCGAATGCTTCTCGGGCCCGGTTGACCAAAGTCAACTCTCCAAACCGGGTAAAACTCTTTGGAATGTCGAAGTACATTTCCTAACCTTTCCAATGGTCCCCCCCTGCGCGATTCGAACTTACCATACGGACGAATGATCCATTTGCGTTCGAACAATTCCCTGTCCAATGGACCGACAAACGCTTCTAAGCCATATTTGACCCAAAGTCAACTCCCAAACCCGGGAGAGGTCCAAATGAATTTCAAAGGTCTCTGAATTACCTTTCTAATGGTATACCCCGTGCATGATTCTAACCAACGGTCTTCCCTCGGCGGCCGATTTTCCAAAAAATCCTGAAGCGCACTACCAAACGGTAGGTTCCAGACCCTGCTTATCGGTAGGTGCCGATAGGCAGGAACGTGCCAATGCCGATCAGTACTCACATGGGCCTATAAAAATAGGCCTTAACCTCATTTGCAGGAAGAGCCCAGATCTGATGGAAATCTCTCTCAACGAATCCCAGAAACCTCTCTCAAAGGCAGCGTGATTTCAACTTCCAAATCCCTTTTTTACTTCCACTTTTCATCATCCTTTTCATCAAAATTGGTGAATTAGCCACTCTCCATCATCATCCAAGTGCAAGGGCTACTCTCCAACATGCAAGATCAAGCTCAAGATCTTCAAGAAGATCCAACTTTCTCAAACTCTCTCTTAAATTCTCTTAAATTCCCAATAACTTGTTTTCTTACTTAGCACATTTATTATCTCATCTCACACATCCTAATATACTTTTTATTTAATATTATTGAACATTTATTTTTATATAAATAAAACCCAAAAAAAAACAGAAAAAGGGGGTTTTCTCATAAATTCCAAATAGGGATTCTCACACTTTTTCCACACTTTTCTCACAACTAAAACACTTTATCTACACACACACATACACTCACAAATAAGAGAGTCCCCATTTGGGATTTTGTGGGATAAAACCCACCTCTCGTTTTGTTTGCGAACTACGTGGACTTTGATGCCTTTATAAGCTACGTAGGCGTCTCGGGGTAAAACCCGAGACTCGAGTCATTTTTCCCACTTTTTCTCTCATTTTCTATCTTCTCTAAATTCACTTTCCTTATATTCTATATACTTGCTCTTAGTGACGTATTACTCCATATGCGTTATCATTCCATTATAATGATCAACGTAGGGGTAATCGCGTAAATCGTATTTTTCTAATATTATTAGTATATCTTCCTACGGATGATTCACTTTATCTTTTCCATGATACAAGTCAAGGATTCCTACCTCCATTATATATTTACGCATGCACACATATCACGGGGGGAAATATAACGGAAAATAGAAAATATCCATGAGAGACCGAAAGGGAAGAATGGGTGCCTAACACCTTCCCATTTCGTAACTAAGCCTCCGAACCTTTCTCGAATCATTTTGGTTTCGCACGCACCAGTATGTCTTTGGATGCCATCCTTCGGGGTGGCTTCCCCTTTTTTCTTTTGTCTGTTTTAAGTAAAATAGACTGGCGACTCTGAATCTCTCTACTTTTCTACACCACATGTCAAACGACGCTGGTCGAAGCGCTCCCGAGAGGGATGCGCGGGACCCGAAGGATCCTTTCCTCCATGCGCCCACCCGCACGGCGAGGATCGGGGATGGCCACAATATTATTCTTTATAATTCTGTACAATTATTTTTAATAAATAGTAGACATATAAATCTTTAGACAAATTTATTGTTCTACTATTTTATAGTGTACAGAATTTTTTTTTACAGAAATTTATTTGTTGAAATTAAAATCTGTTTTGACAGAAAAAAATGAATTAAATTATTGCTTTATTGCATAAATTAGTAAAACAGTTTTGGTACATAAATTAATTTCTATACTGTTTTTATATTCTGTTTTAGTAAATAAAATATTTTTTGTAAATTTTTATTAAAATATGTTTATGTACAAAAAATTTAATCTTAAAATTATAATTCTATTTTGTACGGAATTCCTTTTATTATTAAAAATTAGCGTGACAGATTTTATTGTGTATAAACTTCTGTTTATATTATAGTTTAATTCTGAATTTTATTTGGAATTCTTTTGGAATTCATTTATTGTGAATTATATTTGGAAGAAATTGGTGCACAAAATTTTGTATTCTGTTTTGATTAATTCATTATATATGAATTTTATCATTGATAAAAATTCTATTTTTGTAACAGAAATGGAATCGCAAAGTACGAACACTACTCCTACTAAACTGATTGTCACCAACACAAATGTGACTGCACCCGTATCTATGCCACATGGGGAGAAATTGGAAAAGTTCGTTGGGGCTGACTTCAAACGTTGGCAAGGACAAATGTACTTCTATCTCATAACCTGCCAACTGGGTAGGTTTGTATATCAAGATTGCCCCTATATTCAAGAGGGAGATGACTCTAAAAAGGTTGCTGCTGTCGATGCTTGGAAGCATTCAGACTACCTATTAGGAATTATATTATGTCCTACTTGGACAAAACATTGTACCATGTCTACTGCACGTTCAAAACATCAAAGGAATTATTGAATTATTTGGAAAATGAGTATAAAACTGAAGATGCTAGGATGAAGAAATTTATCGTCCGGCATTTTTTGGACTTAAAAATGGTTGATTCTAAATTTGTGATCTCGCAAGTGTAAGAACTCCAAGTGATCCTCCATGACATTCATGCTGAAGGAATGTCACTTAGTGAAACTTTTCAAGTTGCTGCAATTGTTGAAAAATTGCCACCATCTTGGACTTTATTCAAAAACTATCTCAATCACAAGAGAAATGAGATGAATGTGGAGGAGTTGGTGGTCAGGCTGAGAATCGAAGAAGATAACCGTGAGTCTCAAAATAAAAGTGGGAAGAATCCAATGGAAACGAAGGTCCATGTTGTTGAAGGTCCTAAGAAGAACAAATGAAAGTATGATGGGGAAGGCACTTCCAAACAGAATAAGAAGAAGTTCAAATGCAAATGCTAAAATTGTGGTAAACCTGGACACCGCTCAAGCGAGTGTCGTAAGCCTAAGAAGCAAAATAGAAATAACCCTCAAGCAAATGTAACTGAGGGTGAGAATATCGCCAATGATTTGGCAGATATGAATCTTTCTGCCGTGGTCTCTGAATGTAACTTGGTTGGAAATACCAAGGAATGGTGGGTGGACACTGGAGCCACACGACACATTTGTGCAAACAAATGGATGTTCACCACCTATAAGCCTCTGAAAAATGAGGAGAACCTCTTTATGGGAAATTCTTCCACTTCTAAGGTGGTGGGACAAGGAAATATTGTTTTAAAAATGACTTCTGGAAAGGAACTTACTCTCAACAATGTTCTTCACGTTCCTGATATCCGAAAGAATCTGATTTCTGGATCTCTCCTTACTAAAAATGGTTTCAAGCTTGTGTTTGTGTCTGATCGCTTTGTGTTGTCAAACAATGACATGTATGTAGGAAAGGGCTACCTAAATGAAGGGATCTTTAAAGTTAATTTTCTTATTGTAACCCAAAAAACATTTGTTTCAATGAATGAAATTGCTAGTTCTTCTTACTTGATTGAGTCATCTAATATTTGGCATGCTAGATTAGGACATGTTAATTTTGATACATTGCGTAGATTAATTAACTTGGAATTTTTTCCAAAATTTAATATTGATAAAAATCATAAATGTGAAATTTGTGTGGAAACTAAATTAGCTAGATTACCTTTCCATTCAATTGAAAGGATAACTGAACCTTTAGATTTAATTCACATCGATATTTGTGATTTAAAATTTGTTCAAACTAGAGGTGGGAAAAATATTTTATTACTTTTATTGACGATTGCATAAAATATTGCTATGTGTATTTGTTACATAGTAAAGATGAGGCTATTAATGCATTTAAACAATATAAGAATGAAGTTGAGAATCAATTAAGCAAAACGATAAAGGCTATTAGGAGTGATAGAGGAGGTGAATATGAATATCCATTTGAGGAATTTTGTTCTGAAAATGGGATTATTCATCAAACAACCGCTCCTTATTCTCCTCAATCGAATGGTGTTGCTGAACGCAAAAATCGTACTTTGAAAGAGATGATGAACTCATTGTTATTAAGTTCAGGAGCTCAACAAAATTTGTGTGGGGAAGCCTTACTTTTTGCTAATTACATTCTCAATAAAGTACCTCACAAGAAGACTCACAAGACACCTCATGAATTATGGAAAGGTCGAAGACCTTCGTATAAATATTTACGAGTGTGGGTGTGCTTAGCCAAAGTGATGGTTCATAAACCTAAAAAGGTAAGAATAGGGCAAAAAATCGTGGATTGTGTATTCATCGATTATGCTACTAATAGCAGTGCATATCGATTTCTAGTTTGTAAATCTGAGATTTTTGATATTCATGTAAATACGGTTATTGAATCGAGGGACGCTTCATTTTTTGAAAATGAAGTCCCGTATAACATGACCCGAGAATCTGGTCCTTCTTAAAGGGAAAATCAAGCTACTACAAGTGGTACTCATCAACCTATTGAATCAATAGAGGATGAACCAAGACGTAGTAAAAGAGCAAAAACCTCGACTTCTTTCGATCCGGATTTTCTAGCATATTTGCTAGAAAATGAACCTCAATCGTATAAAGAAGCCATATCCTTACCCGATGCTTCCAGTTGGAAAGAAGCAATTAAGAGTGAAATTGAATCCATATTACAAAATCATACGTGGGAACTAGTGGATCTTCCACCAGGTTCAAAATCGTTAGGTTATAAATGGATCTTCAAAAAGAAGTTGAAGGCCAATGGATCAATTTATAAATATAAATCTAGACTTGTAGCTAAAGGCTATAGGAAAAAGGAAGGGTTGGATTACTTCGGCACATATTCACCGATAATAAGAATAACGTCTATTCAGATGTTAATAGCAATAGCTACTATTAATGGACTTGAAATACATCAAATGGATGTAAAAACCGCATTCTTAAACGGTGAACTAGACGAGAAAATTTATATGGAGCAACCTGAAGGGTTCAAGGCTCCCAGACAAGAAGGAAAAGTATGTAAGCTTGTTAAATCACTATATGGATTAAAACAAGCACCTAAACAATGGTATGAAAAATTTGATAATGCCATGTTATCAAATGGTTTCAAAATTAATGAATGCGATAAAAGTGTTTACTTTAAATACATTCAAAATGGATATGTCATTGTATGCCTCTATGTTGATGATATGCTTATCATGGGTAGTAACTTGGAAATTGTCAAAACTACAAAACAAATGTTGAGTAGTTGATTTGACATGAATGATTTGGGAATCGCCGATGTTATATTAGGAATAAAATTTCTAGAACATCGGATGGAATTATATTATCTCAATCTCATTACATAGAGAAAGTACTTGAAAAATTCAAGAAGTATGATATTAGTCCTACTAAGACACCTGTAGATGTAAATTTACATCTAGCAAGAAATAATGGTAAAAGCATATCTCAACTAGAATATTCTCTTATTATCGGCAATTTAATGTATATCATAGACTGTACGCGACCGGACATAGCATACCCAATAAGTAAGCTAAGTCGAGTTACGAGTAATCCAGGAAGAGATCACTGAAAAGCAATATTGAGAGTTTTGGATTATTTAAAATATACTCAAAACTATGGACTGCACTACTCAAAATATCCAGCTGTTCTTGAAGGACATTGTGATGCAAATTGGATATTCGATACAAAAGACTCAAAGTCTACGAGTGGGTATGTCTTTACCCTCAGAGGTGCAGCCGTATCTTGGAAATCCTCAAAACAAACGTGCATTGCTAGATCGACAATGGAATCTTAATTCATTGCACTAGACAAAGCTGGAGAAGAAGATGAATTGGCTTCGAAATTTCTTAGAGGATGTTCGAAATTGGTCTAAACCTGTGCTCGCAATATGAATACATTGCGATTGGAAGGGCACAAAATCACATGTATAACAGAAAGTCACGACATATTCGTCGTCGACACAATACCGTTAGATAACTTCTCTCAAATGGAATTATCTCAATTCACTATGTAAAGTCAAAAGATAATATATCGAATCCACTAATGAAAGGTTTAAACCGAGATCAAGTTGAAAGATCATCGAGAAGAATGGGTCTAAAGCCTATAAATAAATAAGAATCAATATAGTAGCAACCCAACCTAGCTGACTGGAGATCCCAAGATCTAGGTTCAATGGGCAAACCGAACTACGTTGTATTTAGTAAGAACTGGAGGATATTTAATCCTATCCATTCCAAAGATGAGACAGTGCATATCTGCCGTGAAATTAGGATAAGTTATGCTTTTAATGACATCCGTATCTTAGTATATCTAAGTGGGATATTGCAAGATACTCTTTATGGAAGTCAACTACATGAGTAAGAAGGGGGCCACTTCTATGAGAATAATGAAAGGCATATTCTCTAAAATACTCACGATACTAAGTGGTGTTCATGGCCAAAATGAACAAAAATGTGTGAACCAACTGTGTTGAAGAGTTGTTGTGTGAATATTGTTATCTAGGTTTACAAAAATGGTTGACGGTTCAAGGACGTGAAGTCTACTGATTAACCAAGTAAATTCGATGGTATATCACTAAGAAAAGGTCAAGGCCACTAGGATACTTCTCCCGATGCAATAAGTCTTCAATTTTACTCAACCTGTGTCTGCATCTGCATTAGCATCTGTTTTGTTTTATTTATAAGCGATATATCATTCATGTGGGGGATTATTGGAAAATTGGAGCTGTCTAGAATTTTCTGGACAGAATGT
Organism: Sambucus nigra; assembly: GCA_949130495.1. Lineage (NCBI taxonomy): Eukaryota > Viridiplantae > Streptophyta > Magnoliopsida > Dipsacales > Adoxaceae > Sambucus > Sambucus nigra. The sequence continues at coordinate 387,965 of CASBWL010000542.1, forward strand.
TGAGCAACTTTGAGCTCAAATTTTGGTGGGACTCACACTACGAAACTTATGGGGCCATATATAAACACGTTGATCTTCGCAAGGAGATTAACGTAATATATTCATATGTCCAATTTCAATAAGTTATGAATGATAAATATGTCCCCAAAGTGACTCACAAAGTAATGAAAGTTAATGAATTGGGTATGTTTTAACTCTTGTCCCACATTGGAAGAGTAGTGGAAAGTTGATGAGTTAATAACACCCCAAGTATGGACTAAGGCTTGGATGCCTTGGGGTATCCCAACTCTTTGAAGGGGAGATGACCTACACTATGCATGTGTTGGGCTTGGGCCAAAAGCCCACACGGGCGCGCACGCGCCGTCCGTCCGTTCGGCCGGCTCGGCTCGGTTGGTTCGGTTCGGGATTGGGCTTATAAAATTCTCCTACATTTTTGGGCCGAATTAATTAAAATTTTTGGGCTTTTATTAATTAATTACCGAATTAATTAATAATTAATTAACTATTTGACAATTAATGCTAAAGGTCAACAGTTAACAAATTAACTATTTTTGACAGTTAATTTCGGTTGACTGTTCCAACAGTCGACACAATTGATATAAATTAAACCTTACCCCTACAATAAGAAGAACTAATGTACCCCAAAGTATAAACGTCCCAAAAATAAAAATAAAAATAAAAATAAAAATCGTATTACACCTAATGTTAAAAATTTATTATATTAAAAAATCATTTTAAAATTGTGTACCAATCTACACATAAACTAGTGTACCAATCTACAGTTTTCATTGGGGTACACCAATCTACAGTTACTCATTGAAAACTGTAGATTGGTACATAATTGACAGTTACTCATTGGGGTATACTAGTTTTTGTATATATATTCACTGTGTGTCATTTTTGCCTATAG
>CASBWL010000543.1:17500-19443 GCA_949130495.1 Sambucus nigra
GTTTTTTGTCGGTCGGCCGACGGTCGGGCAGCTCTTGGCGACCCTTTTTTCGGGACTTTTTTGGGTCATCGGGGCTTAGTGGACTTGTTTTGGGGTGTTTTTATGCATCGGTCATGCGTCGGTAGCGGTCATCGGTCATGCTAAAAAATTCGAACCTCTGCTGCTCTGGACTCACCCCCCCTCATATAACATCTTAACGAAATTTTCAAAGTGGTAGCAGTAGACATCAACTGCAATAAGATGAGTACTCGGGTATTCCCTTTGCCAAAGTTTGAGGGCGTCCATGGGAAGTCATAATATGTTGTTGGGAAGGTCTGGGAAGCTTGCCTAGGCATTTGGAAAAACTTTGAAAAAAAATGTCGGTCGACCGATTTTTTCGTCGGTCGACCGACGCGCGAGGTTCCTTACCGGGTGCTGCCGGGCTGTGATCGAGGTTTCCCGTGCGCGCGAGGTTCCTTACCGGGTTCTCTCGGTATCGTGATCGAGTTTTTCGTCGGTTGACCGACGCGCGAGGTTCCTTACCTGGTTTTCCAGGTAGCGTGACCGAGTTTTCTCGGTAGCCCGAGGTTCCTCTCCGGGTTTTCCCGGTAGCGTGACCGAGTTTTCTCGGTAGCCTGAGGTTCCTCTCCGGGTTTTCCCGGTAGCGTGACCGAGTTTTCTCGGTAGCGTGAGGTTCCTTCCCGGTACTGTTTTTCGTCGGTCGACCGACATTGTCCTGCTATTTTTGGTCGGCCGACCGACTTTGCCCATTTTGGGCCGACATTGCCTTGGTTCTATGCATCACCCTAAATACTTGTTGGGTGGTTTGGGTATTACCTTGGCAACATGGGTCGAGTTTTCTCGTGCACGCGAGGTTCCTTCCTCGGATGGATTTCCTTGTTGGGCGCCGGTCGACCGACTGTATCGTCGGCTGAACGACATTGCCTTGCATCGGGCGACCGACTTTGCCCATTTTTGGGCATCACCAAATGACTTTACCTTATTTCTAGGCATCATCCGACCGACATTGCTTGTTTCTAGGCATAACTCGACCGACCTTGCCTTGTTTCTGGGCATCGTCCGACCGAAAAATTCCTTGTTTCTAGGCATCACCCGAGAGCACGAGGTTCACTCGCAGGAGCGCGCCTAGTTGTCTCGTGCGGGTGACGTTCCTTACTTGAATGTATTTCCTTGTTGGGCGTCGGTCGACCGACATTGCCTTGCATCGGCGGACCGACTTTGCCCATTTTTGGGTATCACCTTGTTGCTAGGCATCGCCTTGTTGGGTATCACTTTGCCCATTTCGAGGCATCACCTTGCCGACATTGTCTTGTTTCCAGGCATCACCAGACCGACAGTTGCCTTGTTCCCGGGCATCACCCTGTCGACATTGCCTTGCTGCTAGGTCGACCGATTTTTTCGTCGGTTGACCGACGCGCGAGGTTCCTTACCGGGTGCTGTCGGGCAGTGATCGAGGTTTCTCGTCCGCGCGAGGTTACTTACCTGGTTTTCCCGATAGTGTGACCGAGTTTTCTCGTGCGCATTAGGTTCTCTCCCGGTAGCATGACCGAGTTTTCTCGGTAGCGTCAGGTTCCTTCCCGGTACTGGGCGTCGGTCGACCGACGTCGGCCGACCGACATTGCCTCGCTATTTTTCGTCGGCCGACCGACTTTGCCTTGGTTTTATGCATCACCCTAAATAATTGTTGGGTGGTTTGGGTATTACCTTGGCAACATGGGTCGAGTTTTCTCGGTAGCGTGAGGTTCCTTCCCGGTACTGGGCGTCGGTCGATCGACGTCGGTCGACCGACATTGCCTCGTTTTTCGTCGGCCGACCGACTTTGCCCATTTTGAGCCGACTTTGCCTTGGTTCTATGCATCACCCTAAATACTTGTTGGGTGGTTTGGGTATTACCTTGGCAACATGGGTCGAGTTTTCTCGGTAGCGTGAGGTTCTTTCCCGGT
>CASBWL010000544.1:0-2500 GCA_949130495.1 Sambucus nigra
GGTCGCCCGATGCAAGGCAATGTCGTTCAGCCGACGATACAGTCGGTCGACCGGCGCCCAACAAGGAAATCCATCCGAGGAAGGAACCTCGCGTGCACGAGAAAACTCGACCCATGTTGCCAAGGTAATACCCAAACCACCCAACAAGTATTTAGGGTGATGCATAGAACCAAGGCAATGTCGGCCCAAAATGGGCAAAGTCGGTCGGCCGACCAAAAATAGCAGGACAATGTCGGTCGACCGACGAAAAACAGTACCGGGAAGGAACCTCACGCTACCGAGAAAACTCGGTCACGCTACCGGGAAAACCCGGAGAGGAACCTCAGGCTACCGAGAAAACTCGGTCACGCTACCGGGAAAACCCGGAGAGGAACCTCGGGCTACCGAGAAAACTCGGTCACGCTACCTGGAAAACCAGGTAAGGAACCTCGCGCGTCGGTCAACCGACGAAAAACTCGATCACGATACCGAGAGAACCCGGTAAGGAACCTCGCGCGCACGGGAAACCTCGATCACAGCCCGGCAGCACCCGGTAAGGAACCTCGCGCGTCGGTCGACCGACGAAAAAATCGGTCGACCGACATTTTTTTTCAAAGTTTTTCCAAATGCCTAGGCAAGCTTCCCAGACCTTCCCAACAACATATTATGACTTCCCATGGACGCCCTCAAACTTTGGCAAAGGGAATACCCGAGTACTCATCTTATTGCAGTTGATGTCTACTGCTACCACTTTGAAAATTTCGTTAAGATGTTATATGGGGGGGGGTGAGTCCAGAGCAGCAGAGGTTCGAATTTTTTAGCATGACCGATGACCGCTACCGACGCATGACCGATGCATAAAAACACCCCAAAACAAGTCCACTAAGCCCCGATGACCCAAAAAAGTCCCGAAAAAAGGGTCGCCAAGAGCTGCCCGACCGTCGGCCGACCGACAAAAAACGTCGGTCGACCGTTTCCAGGGCAGAACGAAAACGTTGTCCAAATGTTGCCTGAAAGTCATTCCAATGATGACTACATACAAGGCAACGTCCGCAAGTAACTGAGGTCCCTAGATATGCCCGATACTAGGGGTCACCGAAAGTCGCCCGATCGTCGGCCGACCGACACGGCACGTCGGTCGACCGTTTCCAGCGCATAATGAAAACGGTGCCCAAATGTTGCCTGATGAAAGTCATTCGAGCAAACATGGAACACCTAGGCAAGGTACCCAATGGCCAAATGTTCCTAGAAATGTCCGATAGAGAATGGGTCACCAAAAGTCGACCGACCGGCGTGGCACACCGGCTGACCGTTTTCAGTGCAGAACGGAACTGTGCACAGATGTTGCCTGAAAGTCATTTGAATGATGCCTAGAAACAAGGCAACGTCCCTAGATATGCCCGATACAAGGGGTCGCCAAAAGCGAAACATGCTGTCGGCCGACCGACACGGCACGTCGGTCGACCGTTTTGAGCGCACGTCGAAAATGTGCCCAAATGTTGCCTGAATGCCCATGCAAGTTGGAACCCGATTGGGTATCATGGCAAGGCAACCCAATGTCGAAAGAAATAGTGGCGCCAACCTGGGATGCCCAACCCAAGATGCAGGTTGGCACCCACAAAAGTCCCGACACGATAAGGATACAACCTCACGCGATGCCTAGCAACAATGAAATACATTAAAGGTGATGCCTAAGCGACCCAAGAAATTGGTCGATCTATTCCCATGCACGTCCAGGTGACTCCCAAAATATATAGGCAAAGTCGGTCAGGTCGTGCATAAACCAGGCAATTTCGGTCGGGTGATGCCGAAAAATAACCGAACCTCACGTGATGCCCACCGATACCAGTGAACCAAGACAATGTCGTCGAGGTAATGCTTGGAAAACAGGCATACAACCTCACGCGATGCCTGACGTTGGGTGACCTTTCCCAGTGCAAGGAAATTTTTCGAACTTATCGCAGTTCATGTCTACTGCTACCACTTTGGAATTTTTGTTAAGATGTTATATAGAGGGGGGTGATGTTCCTAGCCAACCTCCCCTTCCTTCGGGAAGGGTCGGGGAACGAGCGCCTAGGCGTTCCCAGGAATACGGGGGAAATCACACAGTGGGATTTGCATTCGATCTTCGTGAAGCTTCGGAATCACGAAGATGGGATGGTTATCCGACTGTGTGATTACCCTCGTGGGGAGATGCGATGTCCTGGCATCCCCCCGAAAGGATGGGGGAGATTTAACGTTCTAATTGCTTTGGGGTGAGATACGTTCATGTGATCTGAGATTACATGTTCTAATCACTCTGGGGTAGAAATGACCGGGCGATCTCCCTTGTCATGTCCCTCAGAATGATGCATGGGCATCAGGCAAGTGTTGCTCCTCGCTTGCCTGTCCATCCTCCCACCTTGTAATCCCTTGTGTTCTAGTGAACGAAGAACGTGGCATGTAGAGGTGTACTTTGTTCTGCGCGCATGTCTCGATTAGAGGAATCTAGAACACGTTGGATTACCGGCGCGGGAGGGTG
>CASBWL010000544.1:10000-12500 GCA_949130495.1 Sambucus nigra
CGCCCAGTACCGGGAAGGAACCTCACGCTACCGAGAAAACTCGACCCATGTTGCCAAGGTAATACCCAAACCACCCAACAATTATTTAGGGTGATGCATAAAACCAAGGCAAAGTCGGTCGGCCGACGAAAAATAGCGAGGCAATGTCGGTCGGCCGACGTCGGTCGACCGACGCCCAGTACCGGGAAGGAACCTGACGCTACCGAGAAAACTCGGTCATGCTACCGGGAGAGAACCTAATGCGCACGAGAAAACTCGGTCACACTATCGGGAAAACCAGGTAAGTAACCTCGCGCGGACGAGAAACCTCGATCACTGCCCGACAGCACCCGGTAAGGAACCTCGCGCGTCGGTCAACCGACGAAAAAATCGGTCGACCTAGCAGCAAGGCAATGTCGACAGGGTGATGCCCGGGAACAAGGCAACTGTCGGTCTGGTGATGCCTGGAAACAAGACAATGTCGGCAAGGTGATGCCTCGAAATGGGCAAAGTGATACCCAACAAGGCGATGCCTAGCAACAAGGTGATACCCAAAAATGGGCAAAGTCGGTCCGCCGATGCAAGGCAATGTCGGTCGACCGACGCCCAACAAGGAAATACATTCAAGTAAGGAACGTCACCCGCACGAGACAACTAGGCGCGCTCCTGCGAGTGAACCTCGTGCTCTCGGGTGATGCCTAGAAACAAGGAATTTTTCGGTCGGACGATGCCCAGAAACAAGGCAAGGTCGGTCGAGTTATGCCTAGAAACAAGCAATGTCGGTCGGATGATGCCTAGAAATAAGGTAAAGTCATTTGGGTGATGCCCAAAAATGGGCAAAGTCGGTCGCCCGATGCAAGGCAATGTCGTTCAGCCGACGATACAGTCGGTCGACCGGCGCCCAACAAGGAAATCCATCCGAGGAAGGAACCTCGCGTGCACGAGAAAACTCGACCCATGTTGCCAAGGTAATACCCAAACCACCCAACAAGTATTTAGGGTGATGCATAGAACCAAGGCAATGTCGGCCCAAAATGGGCAAAGTCGGTCGGCCGACCAAAAATAGCAGGACAATGTCGGTCGACCGACGAAAAACAGTACCGGGAAGGAACCTCACGCTACCGAGAAAACTCGGTCACGCTACCGGGAAAACCCGGAGAGGAACCTCAGGCTACCGAGAAAACTCGGTCACGCTACCGGGAAAACCCGGAGAGGAACCTCGGGCTACCGAGAAAACTCGGTCACGCTACCTGGAAAACCAGGTAAGGAACCTCGCGCGTCGGTCAACCGACGAAAAACTCGATCACGATACCGAGAGAACCCGGTAAGGAACCTCGCGCGCACGGGAAACCTCGATCACAGCCCGGCAGCACCCGGTAAGGAACCTCGCGCGTCGGTCGACCGACGAAAAAATCGGTCGACCGACATTTTTTTTCAAAGTTTTTCCAAATGCCTAGGCAAGCTTCCCAGACCTTCCCAACAACATATTATGACTTCCCATGGACGCCCTCAAACTTTGGCAAAGGGAATACCCGAGTACTCATCTTATTGCAGTTGATGTCTACTGCTACCACTTTGAAAATTTCGTTAAGATGTTATATGGGGGGGGGTGAGTCCAGAGCAGCAGAGGTTCGAATTTTTTAGCATGACCGATGACCGCTACCGACGCATGACCGATGCATAAAAACACCCCAAAACAAGTCCACTAAGCCCCGATGACCCAAAAAAGTCCCGAAAAAAGGGTCGCCAAGAGCTGCCCGACCGTCGGCCGACCGACAAAAAACGTCGGTCGACCGTTTCCAGGGCAGAACGAAAACGTTGTCCAAATGTTGCCTGAAAGTCATTCCAATGATGACTACATACAAGGCAACGTCCGCAAGTAACTGAGGTCCCTAGATATGCCCGATACTAGGGGTCACCGAAAGTCGCCCGATCGTCGGCCGACCGACACGGCACGTCGGTCGACCGTTTCCAGCGCATAATGAAAACGGTGCCCAAATGTTGCCTGATGAAAGTCATTCGAGCAAACATGGAACACCTAGGCAAGGTACCCAATGGCCAAATGTTCCTAGAAATGTCCGATAGAGAATGGGTCACCAAAAGTCGACCGACCGGCGTGGCACACCGGCTGACCGTTTTCAGTGCAGAACGGAACTGTGCACAGATGTTGCCTGAAAGTCATTTGAATGATGCCTAGAAACAAGGCAACGTCCCTAGATATGCCCGATACAAGGGGTCGCCAAAAGCGAAACATGCTGTCGGCCGACCGACACGGCACGTCGGTCGACCGTTTTGAGCGCACGTCGAAAATGTGCCCAAATGTTGCCTGAATGCCCATGCAAGTTGGAACCCGATTGGGTATCATGGCAAGGCAACCCAATGTCGAAAGAAATAGTGGCGCCAACCTGGGATGCCCAACCCAAGATGCAGGTTGGCACCCACAAAAGTCCCGACACGATAAGGATACAACCTCACGCGATGCCTAGCAACAATGAAATACATTAAAGGTGATGCCTAAGCG
>CASBWL010000544.1:42500-45000 GCA_949130495.1 Sambucus nigra
CACCCAACAATTATTTAGGGTGATGCATAAAACCAAGGCAAAGTCGGTCGGCCGACGAAAAATAGCGAGGCAATGTCGGTCGGCCGACGTCGGTCGACCGACGCCCAGTACCGGGAAGGAACCTGACGCTACCGAGAAAACTCGGTCATGCTACCGGGAGAGAACCTAATGCGCACGAGAAAACTCGGTCACACTATCGGGAAAACCAGGTAAGTAACCTCGCGCGGACGAGAAACCTCGATCACTGCCCGACAGCACCCGGTAAGGAACCTCGCGCGTCGGTCAACCGACGAAAAAATCGGTCGACCTAGCAGCAAGGCAATGTCGACAGGGTGATGCCCGGGAACAAGGCAACTGTCGGTCTGGTGATGCCTGGAAACAAGACAATGTCGGCAAGGTGATGCCTCGAAATGGGCAAAGTGATACCCAACAAGGCGATGCCTAGCAACAAGGTGATACCCAAAAATGGGCAAAGTCGGTCCGCCGATGCAAGGCAATGTCGGTCGACCGACGCCCAACAAGGAAATACATTCAAGTAAGGAACGTCACCCGCACGAGACAACTAGGCGCGCTCCTGCGAGTGAACCTCGTGCTCTCGGGTGATGCCTAGAAACAAGGAATTTTTCGGTCGGACGATGCCCAGAAACAAGGCAAGGTCGGTCGAGTTATGCCTAGAAACAAGCAATGTCGGTCGGATGATGCCTAGAAATAAGGTAAAGTCATTTGGGTGATGCCCAAAAATGGGCAAAGTCGGTCGCCCGATGCAAGGCAATGTCGTTCAGCCGACGATACAGTCGGTCGACCGGCGCCCAACAAGGAAATCCATCCGAGGAAGGAACCTCGCGTGCACGAGAAAACTCGACCCATGTTGCCAAGGTAATACCCAAACCACCCAACAAGTATTTAGGGTGATGCATAGAACCAAGGCAATGTCGGCCCAAAATGGGCAAAGTCGGTCGGCCGACCAAAAATAGCAGGACAATGTCGGTCGACCGACGAAAAACAGTACCGGGAAGGAACCTCACGCTACCGAGAAAACTCGGTCACGCTACCGGGAAAACCCGGAGAGGAACCTCAGGCTACCGAGAAAACTCGGTCACGCTACCGGGAAAACCCGGAGAGGAACCTCGGGCTACCGAGAAAACTCGGTCACGCTACCTGGAAAACCAGGTAAGGAACCTCGCGCGTCGGTCAACCGACGAAAAACTCGATCACGATACCGAGAGAACCCGGTAAGGAACCTCGCGCGCACGGGAAACCTCGATCACAGCCCGGCAGCACCCGGTAAGGAACCTCGCGCGTCGGTCGACCGACGAAAAAATCGGTCGACCGACATTTTTTTTCAAAGTTTTTCCAAATGCCTAGGCAAGCTTCCCAGACCTTCCCAACAACATATTATGACTTCCCATGGACGCCCTCAAACTTTGGCAAAGGGAATACCCGAGTACTCATCTTATTGCAGTTGATGTCTACTGCTACCACTTTGAAAATTTCGTTAAGATGTTATATGAGGGGGGGTGAGTCCAGAGCAGCAGAGGTTCGAATTTTTTAGCATGACCGATGACCGCTACCGACGCATGACCGATGCATAAAAACACCCCAAAACAAGTCCACTAAGCCCCGATGACCCAAAAAAGTCCCGAAAAAAGGGTCGCCAAGAGCTGCCCGACCGTCGGCCGACCGACAAAAAACGTCGGTCGACCGTTTCCAGGGCAGAACGAAAACGTTGTCCAAATGTTGCCTGAAAGTCATTCCAATGATGACTACATACAAGGCAACGTCCGCAAGTAACTGAGGTCCCTAGATATGCCCGATACTAGGGGTCACCGAAAGTCGCCCGATCGTCGGCCGACCGACACGGCACGTCGGTCGACCGTTTCCAGCGCATAATGAAAACGGTGCCCAAATGTTGCCTGATGAAAGTCATTCGAGCAAACATGGAACACCTAGGCAAGGTACCCAATGGCCAAATGTTCCTAGAAATGTCCGATAGAGAATGGGTCACCAAAAGTCGACCGACCGGCGTGGCACACCGGCTGACCGTTTTCAGTGCAGAACGGAACTGTGCACAGATGTTGCCTGAAAGTCATTTGAATGATGCCTAGAAACAAGGCAACGTCCCTAGATATGCCCGATACAAGGGGTCGCCAAAAGCGAAACATGCTGTCGGCCGACCGACACGGCACGTCGGTCGACCGTTTTGAGCGCACGTCGAAAATGTGCCCAAATGTTGCCTGAATGCCCATGCAAGTTGGAACCCGATTGGGTATCATGGCAAGGCAACCCAATGTCGAAAGAAATAGTGGCGCCAACCTGGGATGCCCAACCCAAGATGCAGGTTGGCACCCACAAAAGTCCCGACACGATAAGGATACAACCTCACGCGATGCCTAGCAACAATGAAATACATTAAAGGTGATGCCTAAGCGACCCAAGAAATTGGTCGATCTATTCCCATGCACGTCCAGGTGACTCCCAAAATATATAGGCAAAGTCGGTC
>CASBWL010000545.1:0-2500 GCA_949130495.1 Sambucus nigra
AGGCGTGCAAGAGCTTTCACTCCCACACATCCCAAGAACCCACCTCCCGCGCCGGTGATCCAACGTGTTCTAGATTCCTATAATCGAGACATGCGCGCAGAACAAAGTACCTCTACATGCCACGTTCTTCGTTCACTAGAACACAAGGGATTACAAAGCGGGAGGATGGACAGGCAAGCGAGGAGCAACACTTGCCTGATGCCCATGCATCATTCTGAGGGACATGACAAGGGAGATCGCCCGATCATTTCTACCCCAGAGTGATTAGAACATGTAATCTCAGATCACATGAACGCATCTCACCCCAAAGCAATTAGAACGTTAAATCTCCCCCATCCTTTCGGGGGGATGCCAGGACATCGCATCTCCCCACGAGGGTAATCACACAGTCGGATAACCATCCCATTATCGTGATTCCGAGGCTTCACGAAGATCGAATGCAAATCCCACTGTGTGATTTCCCCCGTATTCCTGGGAACGCCTAGGCGCTCGTTCCCCGACCCTTCCCGAAGGAAGGGAAGGTTGGCTAGGAACATCACCCCCCTCTATATAACATCTTAACAAAAATTCCAAAGTGGTAGCAGTAGACATGAACTGCGATAAGTTCGAAAAATTTCCTTGCACTGGGAAAGGTCACCCAACGTCAGGCATCGCGTGAGGTTGTTTGCCTGTTTTCCAAGCATTACCTCGACGACATTGTCTTCTTTCACTGGTATCGGTGGCATCACGTGAGGTTGTTCGCTTATTTTTCGACATCACCCGACCGAAATTGCCTGGTTTTATGCACGACCTGACCGACTTTGCCTATAGATTTTGGGAGTAAGCAGGACGTGCATGGGAATAGATCGACCAACTTGTTGGGTCGCTTAGGCATCACGTGGAATATGTTACCTTATCGTGTCGGGACTGTTGTGGGTGCCAACCTGCATCTTGGGTTGGGCATCCCAGGTTGGCGCCACTATTTCTTTCGATATTGGGTTGCCTTGCCATGATACCCAATCGGGTGCCAACTTGCATGGGCATTCAGGCTACATTTGGGCACATTTTCGTTGTGCCCTGAAAACGGTCGACCGACGTGCCGTGTCGGTCGGCCGACAGCATGTTTCGCTTTTGGCGACCCCTTGTATCGGGCATATCTAGGGACGTTGCCTTGTTTCTAGGCATCATTCAAATGACTTTCAGGCAACATCTGGGCACAGTTCCGTTCTGCACTGAAAACGGTCTGCCGGTGTGCCACGCCGGTCGGTCGACTTTTGGTGACCCATTCTCTATCGGACATTTCTAGGAACATTTGGCCATTGGGTACCTTGCCTAGGTGTTCCATGTTTGCTCGAATGACTTTCAGGCAACATTTGGGCACCGTTTTCATTATGCGCTGGAAACGGTCGACCGACGTGCCGTGTCGGTCGACCGACGATCGGGCGACTTTCGGTGACCCGTAGTATCGGGCATATCTAGGGACCTCAGTTACTTGCGGACGTTGCCTTGTATGTAGTCATCATTGGAATGACTTTCAGGCAACATTTGGACAACGTTTTCGTTCTAGCCTGGAAACGGTCGACCGACGTTTTTCGTCGGTCGGCCGACGGTCGGGCAGATCTTGGCGACCCTTTTTTCGGGACTTTTTTGGGTCATCGGGGCTTAGTGGACTTGTTTTGGGGTGTTTTTATGCATCGGGCATGCGTCGGTAACGGTCATCGGTCATGCTGAAAATTTCGAACCTCTACTGCTCTGGACTCACCCCCCCCTCATATAACATCTTAACGAAATTTTCATAGTGGTAGCAGTAGACATCAACTGCAATAAGATGAGTACTCGGGTATTCCCTTTGCCAATGTTTGAGGGCGTCCATGGGAAGTCATAATATGTTGTTGGGAAGGTCTGGGAAGCTTGCCTAGGCATTTGGAAAAACTTTGAAAAAAAATGTCGGTCGACCGACTTTTTCATCGGTCGACCGATTTTTTCGTCGGTCGACCGACGCGCGAGGTTCCTTACCGGGTGCTGCCGGGCTGTGATCGAGGCTTCCCGTGCGCGCGAGGTTCCTTACCGGGTTCTCTCGGTATCGTGATCGAGTTTTTCGTCGGTTGACCGACGCGCGAGGTTCCTCACCTGGTTTTCCAGGTAGCGTGACCGAGTTTTCTCGGTAGCCCGAGGTTCCTCACCTGGTTTTCCCGGTAGCGTGACCGAGTTTTCTCGGTACCCTGAGGTTCCTCTCCTGGTTTTCCCGGTAGCGTGACCGAGTTTTCTCGGTAGCGTGAGGTTCCTTCCCGGTACTGTTTTCCGTCGGTCGACCGACGTCGGCTGACCGACATTGCCCTGCTATTTTTCGTCGGCCGACCGACTTTGCCCATTTTGGGCCGACATTGCCTTGGTTCTATGCATCACCCTAAATACTTGTTGGGTGGTTTGGGTATTACCTTGGCAACATGGGTCGAGTTTTCTCGTGCACGCGAGGTTCCTTCCTCGGATGAATTTCCTTGTTGGGCGCCGGTCGACCGAC
>CASBWL010000545.1:22500-25000 GCA_949130495.1 Sambucus nigra
ATCGCCCGATCATTTCTACCCCAGAGTGATTAGAACATGTAATCTCAGATCACATGAACGTATCTCACCCCAAAGCAATTAGAACGTTAAATCTCCCCCATCCTTTCGGGGGGATGCCAGGACATCGCATCTCCCCACGAGGGTAATCACACAGTCGGATAACCATCCCATCTTCGTGATTCCGAAGCTTCACGAAGATCGAATGCAAATCCCACTGTGTGATTTCCCCCGTATTCCTGGGAACGCCTAGGCGCTCGTTCCCCGACCCTTCCCGAAGGAAGGGGAGGTTGGCTAGGAACATCACCCCCCTCTATATAACATCTTAACAAAAATTCCAAAGTGGTAGCAGTAGACATGAACTGCGATAAGTTCGAAAAATTTCCTTGCACTGGGAAAGGTCACCCAACGTCAGGCATCGCGTGAGGTTGTATGCCTGTTTTCCAAGCATTACCTCGACGACATTGTCTTGGTTCACTGGTATCGGTGGGCATCACGTGAGGTTGTTCGATTATTTTTCGGCATCACCCGACCGAAATTGCCTGGTTTATGCACGACCTGACCGACTTTGCCTATATATTTTGGGAGTCACCTGGACGTGCATGGGAATAGATCGACCAATTTCTTGGGTCGCTTAGGCATCACCTTTAACGTATTTCATTGTTGCTAGGCATCGCGTGAGGTTGTATCCTTATCGTGTCGGGACTTTTGTGGGTGCCAACCTGCATCTTGGGTTGGGCATCCCAGGTTGGCGCCACTATTTCTTTCGACATTGGGTTGCCTTGCCATGATACCCAATCGGGTTCCAACTTGCATGGGCATTCAGGCAACATTTGGGCACATTTTCGTTGTGCGCTCAAAACGGTCGACCGACGTGCCGTGTCGGTCGGCCGACAGCATGTTTCGCTTTTGGCGACCCCTTGTATCGGGCATATCTAGGGACGTTGCCTTGTTTCTAGACATCATTCAAATGACTTTCAGGCAACATCTGTGCACAGTTCCGTTCTGCACTGAAAACGGTCAGCCGGTGTGCCACGCCGGTCGGTCGACTTTTGGTGACCCATTCTCTATCGGACATTTCTAGGAACATTTGGCCATTGGGTACCTTGCCTAGGTGTTCCATGTTTGCTCGAATGACTTTCATCAGGCAACATTTGGGCACCGTTTTCATCATGCGCTGGAAACGGTCGACCGACGTGCCGTGTCGGTCGGCCGACGACCGGGCGACTTTCGGTGACCCCTAGTATCGGGCATATCTAAGGACCTCAGTTACTTGCGGACGTTGCCTTGTATGTAGTCATCATTGGAATGACTTTCAGGCAACATTTGGACAACGTTTTCGTTCTGCCCTGGAAACGGTCGACCGACGTTTTTCGTCGGTCGGCCGACGGTCGGGCAGCTCTTCGCGACCCTTTTTTCGGGACTTTTTTGGGTCATCGGGGCTTAGTGGACTTGTTTTGGGGTGTTTTTATGCATGGTCATGCGTCGGTAGCGGTCATCGGTCATGCTAAAAAATTCGAACCTCTGCTGCTCTGGACTCACCCCCCCTCATATAACATCTTAACGAAATTTTCAAAGTGGTAGCAGTAGACATCAACTGCAATAAGATGAGTACTCGGGTATTCCCTTTGCCAAAGTTCGAGGGCGTCCATGGGAAGTCATAATATGTTGTTGGGAAGGTCTGGGAAGCTTGCCTAGGCATTTGGAAAAACTTTGAAAAAAAATGTCGGTCGACCGATTTTTTCGTCGGTCGACCGACGCGCGAGGTTCCTTACCGGGTGCTGCCGGGCTGTGATCGAGGTTTCCCGTGCGCGCGAGGTTCCTTACCGGGTTCTCTCGGTATCGTGATCGAGTTTTTCGTCGGTTGACCGACGCGCGAGGTTCCTTACCTGGTTTTCCAGGTAGCGTGACCGAGTTTTCTCGGTAGCCCGAGGTTCCTAACCTGGTTTTCCCGGTAGCGTGACCGAGTTTTCTCGGTAGCCTGAGGTTCCTCTCCGGGTTTTCCCGGTAGCGTGAGGTTCCTTCCCGGTACTGTTTTTCGTCGGTCGACCGACATCGGCTGACCGACATTGTCCTGCTATTTTTCGTCGGCCGACCGACTTTGCCCATTTTGGGCCGACATTGCCTTGGTTCTATGCATCACCCTAAATACTTGTTGGGTGGTTTGGGTATTACCTTGGCAACATGGGTCGAGTTTTCTCGTGCACGCGAGGTTCCTTCCTCGGATGGATTTCCTTGTTGGGCGCCGGTCGACCGACTGTATCGTCGGCTGAACGACATTGCCTTGCGTCGGGCGACCGACTTTGCCCATTTTTGGGCATCACCCAAATGACTTTACCTTATTTCTAGGCATCATCCGACCGACATTGCTTGTTTCTAGGCATAACTCGACCGACCTTGCCTTGTTTCTGGGCATCGTCCGACCGAAAAATTCCTTGTTTCTAGGCATCACCCGAGAGCACGAGGTTCACTCGCAGGAGCGCGCCTAGTTGTCTCGTGCGGG
>CASBWL010000545.1:45000-47500 GCA_949130495.1 Sambucus nigra
GGGGGATGCCAGGACATCGCATCTCCCCACGAGGGTAATCACACAGTCGGATAACCATCCCATTTTCGTGATTCCGAGGCTTCACGAAGATCGAATGCAAATCCCACTGTGTGATTTCCCCCGTATTCCTGGGAACGCCTAGGCGCTCGTTCCCCGACCCTTCCCGAAGGAAGGGAAGGTTGGCTAGGAACATCACCCCCCTCTATATAACATCTTAACAAAAATTCCAAAGTGGTAGCAGTAGACATGAACTGCGATAAGTTCGAAAAATTTCCTTGCACTGGGAAAGGTCACCCAACGTCAGGCATCGCGTGAGGTTGTTTGCCTGTTTTCCAAGCATTACCTCGACGACATTGTCTTCTTTCACTGGTATCGGTGGCATCACGTGAGGTTATTCGCTTATTTTTCGACATCACCCGACCGAAATTGCCTGGTTTTATGCACGACCTGGCCGACTTTGCCTATATATTTTGGGAGTAAGCAGGACGTGCATGGGAATAGATCGACCAACTTGTTGGGTCGCTTAGGCATCACGTGGAATATGTTACCTTATCGTGTCGGGACTGTTGTGGGTGCCAACCTGCATCTTGGGTTGGGCATCCCAGGTTGGCGCCACTATTTCTTTCGATATTGGGTTGCCTTGCCATGATACCCAATCGGGTGCCAACTTGCATGGGCATTCAGGCAACATTTGGGCACATTTTCGTTGTGCGCTGAAAACGGTCGACCGACGTGCCGTGTCGGTCGGCCGACAGCATGTTTCGCTTTTGGCGACGCCTTGTATCGGGCATATCTAGGGACGTTGCCTTGTTTCTAGGCATCATTCAAATGACTTTCAGGCAACATCTGGGCACAGTTCCGTTCTGCACTGAAAACGGTCAGCCGGTGTGCCACGCCGGTCGGTCGACTTTTGGTGACCCATTCTCTATCGGACATTTCTAGGAACATTTGGCCATTGGGTACCTTGCCTAGGTGTTCCATGTTTGCTCGAATGACTTTCAGGCAACATTTGGGCACCGTTTTCATTATGCGCTGGAAACGGTCGACCGACGTGCCGTGTCGGTCGGCCGACGATCGGGCGACTTTCGGTGACCCGTAGTATCGGGCATTTCTAGGGACCTCAGTTACTTGCGGACGTTGCCTTGTATGTAGTCATCATTGGAATGACTTTCAGGCAACATTTGGACAACGTTTTCGTTCTAGCCTGGAAACGGTCGACCGACGTTTTTCGTCGGTCGGCCGACGGTCGGGCAGATCTTGGCGACCCTTTTTTCGGGACTTTTTTGGGTCATCGGGGCTTAGTGGACTTGTCTTGGGGTGTTTTTATGCATCGGGCATGCGTCGGTAACGGTCATCGGTCATGCTGAAAATTTCGAACCTCTGCTGCTCTGGACTCACCCCCCCTCATATAACATCTTAACGAAATTTTCATAGTGGTAGCAGTAGACATCAACTGCAATAAGATGAGTACTCGGGTATTCCCTTTGCCAAAGTTTGAGGGCGTCCATGGGAAGTCATAATATGTTGTTGGGAAGGTCTGGGAAGCTTGCCTAGGCATTTGGAAAAACTTTGAAAAAAAATGTCGGTCGACCGACTTTTTCGTCGGTCGACCGATTTTTTCGTCGGTCGACCGACGCGCGAGGTTCCTTACCGGGTGCTGCCGGGCTGTGATCGAGGCTTCCCGTGCGCGCGAGGTTCCTTACCGGGTTCTCTCGGTATCGTGATCGAGTTTTTCGTCGGTTGACCGACGCGCGAGGTTCCTCACCTGGTTTTCCAGGTAGCGTGACCGAGTTTTCTCGGTAGCCCGAGGTTCCTCACCTGGTTTTCCCGGTAGCGTGACCGAGTTTTCTCGGTAGCCTGAGGTTCCTCTCCTGGTTTTCCCGGTAGCGTGACCGAGTTTTCTCGGTAGCGTGAGGTTCCTTCCCGGTACTGTTTTTCGTCGGTCGACCGACATCGGCTGACCGACATTGCTCTGCTATTTTTCGTCGGCCGACCGACTTTGCCCATTTTGGGCCGACATTGCCTTGGTTCTATGCATCACCCTAAATACTTGTTGGGTGGTTTGGGTATTACCTTGGCAACGTGGGTCGAGTTTTCTCGTGCACGCGAGGTTCCTTCCTCGGATGAATTTCCTTGTTGGGCGCCGGTCGACCGACTGTATCGTCGGCTGACCGACATTGCCTTGCATCGGGCGACCGACTTTGCCCATTTTTGGGCATCACCCAAATGACTTTACCTTATTTCTAGGCATCATCCGACCGACATTGCTTGTTTCTAGGCATAACTCGACCGACCTTGCCTTTTTTCTGGGCATCGTCCGACCGAAAAATTCCTTGTTTCTAGGCATCACCCGAGAGCACGAGGTTCACTCGCAGGAGCGCGCCTAGTTGTCTCGTGCGGGTGAGGTTCCTTCCTTGAATGTATTTCCTTGTTGGGCGTCGGTCGACCGACATTGCCTTGCATCGGCGGACCGACTTTGCCCATTTTTGGGTATCACCTT